>VXBH01005272.1:68613-95882 GCA_013400035.1 Rynchops niger
AAAAAAAAAAAAAAAAAGATCTGCTAAGAAATTAATTAACTTTACAATGCGGTTGGACTTACTCCAGCCAAATTATTACATTTCTGTGGTGCTAAAAATAAAGAAAAGCACTGTATAATTGAAACAACCCACACACACGTGGCAAGATTTCTCTCGGAGAGTCTGTGTGGAAACCAAACACTGGTTAATCTGCACTGTGCAACACAGTGTTTCACGTGATTAATACACGACATGAAATGTTACGTATTTTCAAATAGCTTCCCTGCAGGTCATAAATTGCATGTCGCAACTGCGTGTTTGACAGTTGACACTGTTACACGTTTAACCGGCAAATGCAAAACGACAATTTTTAAGCTGGAGCATTTTGATAGTGCTTGGGCCAGTGATTTCTCTCCAATCCGTCCCTGCCTTTTCCCTACGAGCTACAAAACACAGAAGTGCCGAGCCTCTATTTATGGCACTTCTGTTTCACTTGTCACCTCTGCAAAATCCTCCCTCTCCCTCCAATGTTCTCGTGTCAGGCGGCAGAGCTTGCAATTATGTCCTTTGGGGTAGCCCACCTCCCTCCAGAAGCCTTCAAAGCCGACACCTAAAATGTCCACTTGTGCCACTGCAGCATAATCAGCACCTGTTTAATCTCTTTGGCTTAATTAGTCAAACTACCTCATAAAATCGCAGGATTTCTTGCTCAGATTTCCAAAGGAGCTTAAGGGAGTTAGGATCTCATATTCTGTTAAAAAGAAATGCTGTATAAATGCCTGATGCCTCTAGCTTTTATGTTTTTCCCTTTCTTTTTTTTCTTCTTTTTTTTCTTCCTCTTCTTTTTTTTTTTTCTTTTTTTTTTTGAAACCACATCCTTTGTGGAAGTGTACCTCTATAGCCATTAGGACACTCACTCTGCCACACAGCGTATCAGAGATGCCATTTCGCTTGAACAGATAGTTAGTGTAATGACAGATTGCAGTCTATCAAAGGATCTATTGTAAAGAGATATAACATGTAAGAAAAATCATTTTTCTCTGGGCTTCTGTTCTTTTTGCCAGGAAGGTGGCTGAAAATTGACGAAATCATCCCAACGTATGGATGAAGTGTTCATTTTTTTAAGCCAGTTAAATACCATCCAATATAAAACAGAACTATCTGCTTTGCATTTCTGACTTTCTTGCCTCACGACTTCCTGCTTAACTAACACTGAACTGGTAACTGGTAGGTATTTTTCCTGTTCTAACTGTATTTTCAAAAGATACATTTTTATCTAATATTCTACATTACTGTTACTTCATTAATCCCTGCATCTTCCGTTATTAATTAGCCCCAAATTATATTAAAAATCATTTACAACCCTTCTTTCCGCTCGTTAAGATCAGCTCTGCCTGAGCCTCGCAGGCTTTGTCGCTTGCTGCCTCATCTTTTCTTAACCATAAGAAAGGTCTAGCCCTGACCTTTTTTTCTTCGCCGTGGGGAATCCCATTGCTGAACAACCTCCAGCTTCTGTTAATGTTTCCCACTTCAGGTCTGCATTCCCGGCGAGTACGGCCGACTGCTGTGAGACGCTCTGGGGACACAGCTCCCCAGCACCCCTGAGCAGACAGGTTACTGCTCAGTGCCACGAGCCGCTCGCGCACAGCAGAGGCAGCAAGACCACAGCTATCACTTCCCAAGCGCGTACTTACTTACAAGTCAGTGGTAAATGTATTTCGACCCCGCCAGCTCCACTGGATCTCCAGCCGAGATTTACCCATCACAGAACTGCAATTATTTTTAACATGCTCTTTGTGGGCTACACGTGTATTGGGTTTGCGCGGCAAGGTTTTGGTGGTGGCAGGGCTACAAGGGGTGGCTTCTGTGAGAAGATGCCAGAAGCTTCCGCCATGTCTGATAGAGCCAATGCCACCGGCTCCAGGGTAGTCCCGCCGCTGGCCAAGGCTGAGCCCATCAGTGGTGGTGGCAGCCCCTCTGGGATAACGTATTCAAGAAAGGGGGAAAAAAACCTCTGTAGCAGCAGCCAGAAGAGAGGAGTGAGAACATGTGAGAGCAACAACTCTGCAGACACCAAGGTCGGTGAAGAAGGAGGGTGAGGAAGAGAGCAGAGGTTCCCCTGCAGCCCGTGGTGAAGACCATAGTGAGGCAGGCTGTCCCCCTACAGCCCATGGAGGTCCATGGTGGAGCAGAGATCCACCTGCAGCCCAGGGAGGACCCCACACCAGAGCAGGTGGATGCCCAAAGGAGGCTGTGACCCCGTGGGAAATCCGTGCTGGACCAGGCTCCTGGAAGGACCTGTAGGAAGAAGGAGCAGCAGAGAAAACTTGTGTTAATTGACCACAACCCCCATTCCCCATCCCACTGCGCTGCTTGGGGGAGGAGGTAGAGAAATGGGGAGTGAAGTTGAGCCCAGGAAGAAGGAATTGGTGGGGAAAGGTGTTGTGAGATTTGGTTTTATTTCTCATTATACTATTCTGACATCTAATAGGCAATACATTAAATTGCTTTCCCAGAGTCAAGTCTGTTTTGACCATGACGGTAACTGTTGAGTGGCCTCTCCCTGTCCTTATCTTGACCCACAAGCCTTTCATTATATTTTCTCTCTCTTGTCCAGCTGAGGAGGAGACAGACAGAGCAGCTTTGGTGGGCACCACGTGTCCAGTCAGGGTCAATCCACCACAGCATGGAATGCAACAAATTGTTCGGTGTCAAAGACATGCCAGCTCTGGTTTTTGTCCCATATGTTGTGTGGAGATGCTTAGATAGTTGTCTTCTGCTATTGTAATAACTAATGCCTTGCCCAGCATTTTTAGTTATTCCTATTAGAGCCTTAGTCCCTAAATTTCAAGGTGCTATCATCATGAATGGTCTGCAACTAGAGCAGTGATGCTGTTTCTGGATGTCCAACATGGAAAGCCTTTACTCTTGATACGGGGGAAGGTAATGTGCTATCAAATCTCTCCCTTTCAATAGTCGCTTGGCTCCTTGCTTATGTACAGTATTTGCTGCCCTCTTGCTCAAGGGTCAGAATGGATTTCTAAGGCATTTGCATAAGTATTTCTCTCTTTCTGCTTTCTTTCTGTATTTAGTAAGCCTTGCAGGTCAGTGGATTTGTGCTGGGTGGATTACAGATACTCCAGTGTGACTTGTCATCAAATGCATTTCTTATGCTTAAGTTGTTTCTTATTTTTCAGTGATGCTCTTCATTCCAGGAAGAAACTGTTTGTCCATTTTGTCTCCCTCCCACTCCTCCTTCACAAGGAGCCCTCAGAGAGGAGCCTGTTCCCATGGCAGTTTTAGGTGCTTTTCTGAGCTCATCTGCGTTCAGCTGAGCAACAGCTTTCCATTGCTTTTTCTGCTCTCTGCAGACCGACCTTTTGTCTAGTCGGTCCTTCATTATGCTGTTTCCAGTGCTCTAACTCAGCACATAACAGCAATTTGGATCATTCACCTTCCAGCTTATCCTTGGCGTTTTGCTGATTCTGGTGGTCTGCATTTTGCTGTCCTTATTTCTCAATGTCACTGGCCTTTAGTGCCTCCCTTGTGAGAGCAGGAGCCGTAGTAAATGATCTGGGGGTGCTTTGTGACATTTCACAAGATCATCTTTTGTTCCTCAAGACTTTGAAACTTAATCTCCAGTGTAAATTTTGTTCGCAGGCAAACAGTTCCTCATCTCCCTAGGCAAAAATCAGAATATTCCACATGTGATATAAACTACAACAGAGAGGAGTTTCTTCCCATCCCACGTTACTGAAACAAAACCTGCCATATTACGTGAAGTTTCCAGATTTCCTCTGTGATCATTTCTGATATTAGCTGTTCAAATAACCTCTGTCATTTGAACCTAACTGTTCAAATGACCTCTGCTTTCCTGGGCTTAACGCTGGCCTTTCTTTCCTCTTCATTAAAGGTTATCCGACAAGCTCACAGCACAAGTTCAAACGCAGTAGCCCGGCCACACACCTGGAACAAAGCACTCAAGAATCAAAGCTGCTTTCCAAAAATCAATAAAAGACCCAGAGGAACCACTGGTTCAGTCACCTCAAAGGTCCAAGATCAGCGTTCTGCTCCTGAGAGGAAAACCTGTCAGCGGTCAGTCGTGTGGAGATGCTGCCTGGCCTGAAGTCTGGGTGGTATCTCTCTCCCAGGCCGATCTCAGCATTGCTCCTAACTTACAGCAGTATCTGCCTTTTATGAAATACCTTTCATTAGGCCTCCGAAAGTTCCTGTTTGCTTTCAGGTTTTGCTGCTGTGTTGAAAATGAGTAGCAAGACAAGGGTTGGTTGATGTACAGGGTAGACACCAAATGAAATATTCGGTCAAAGTGCAGTCAGAATAATAAAATTGTTAGAAGCGGCATCTGAAGGGAAAGTAAAACATTCATTGAGAAGTTGAATACTGTTGAAGAGGGAGATAATATTGAGAAGAGACAGCTAAAATCACGCTGAATTCGATTTCCCTGGACTTCTAGAAACTGCTGTCTCTGGATATGAGAAATGCCATCAGCTGCCTGTATGCCAGCACAGAATTCAGGGCTCTCCCTTTCATACAACCCTGCCAAATCTTTAGGTATTGCATCAATACATCCTTAGTGCATTATCACCAACACACAACTTGCAAGACTATATAAATACAATCAGGGGAGACAAAGTCTCACAGTAGCTCCTTATTTTGTGTCAAAGTAAGAGTTACTGCAAAAGAGAAGAAAGCTGCATACTTTGTATGTACAATATGTATGTATGTACGTACATACATACATACATATTGTACCTAGTAGCGTCTGTAAATAAACTATAAGAACATTGTGAGAATTGAAAAGCGATCTTGCAACAAATATGTCAATACAAAGAATAAAATCCAGATGGCCTGGACTGAAGCAGTTCCCTTGTCTATTAGAGGAGGCTGGAATGGAAAAATACAATTATGACGATGGAGGCCAGACAAGCGCTGGAAGAGGAAAAAAGAAATGGGAAATTTTGAAGACAATGAATCTGGGGATTCTGAAAACAGCTCGGGAGGGACAGTCTATGTTGCAACCCAAAGGCCTGGCAGCACCAGCCAGCCCACCTCTTGGAACACAAGGGAAACCACAGTCTGCAGAGAGCTGGTTGTTAGACTTGCTGTTTCCAAATGACTCAGCCCAACAATGCCTCAGTCAGAGACCTGCCTTCCATATGAAAAGTGGTGTTTAACATGAATATTTTCATTTGACTACTCCACAATTCTAAGGAATTTTAGGCATTTGCGAAGGTGAATGATTTACACAATGATAAATCTCTACAGCATGAAAAAAAATCTTTCAAAAAGACAAGGAGATATCAAAGAATATATCTAAATGCCTTTATGCAATCCCATAGACTCAGAAGTCCTTCCCAGAATATATCAGGCTCAGAGGGTTCCCATTAATTCTGGTTCTGCACGAACCTAGTTTACTGCCCAGAGCTGGGAATCACGACAAACCAAACACAAGTATTGAAGGGTGAAGCAGTGAAGGGTCTAGAGCACAGGTCTTATGAGGAGAAAAGTCTTATCTGGAGAAAAGGCGGCTGAGCGGAGACCTTCTCGCTCTCCACAACTCCCTGAAAGGAGGGGGTAGCAAGGAGGTGTCAGTCTCTTCTCCCAAGGAACAGGCAAAGGGACAAGAGGAAACAGCCTCAAGTTGCACCAGGGGAGGTTTAGATTGGATATTAGGAAAAATTTCTTCACTTAAAGGGTTATCAAATATTGGAACAGGCTGCCCAGGGAAGTGGTGGAGTCGCCATCCCTGGAGGTATTTAAAGGGCATGTAGACGTGATGCTGAGGGACATGGTTTAGTGGGACTTGGCAGTGCTGTGTTGATTGTTGGACTTGATGATGTTAAAGGTCTCTCCAGCCAAAACGATTTTATGATTCAAGTTTGGAGTATGGATGAAGGATAAAGAAGTGCTACTGCAATTAAAATGCAGAAGATGCTCTAATCTAATGGTACAGTTCCAAGTAGTCAGTAGTTGTTTGATTGGTATTTGAACCAGAGCAAAAATACAGGTCACGGGGACAGAAACTGGCAGTAAATTTAGGTAAAGTTGCAGATGCTCAAGTTTTCTCCTATTAATGTACCTTCAACTTTCGATGAAATATGACAGAGCTGAAACGGCAACTGAAGTCATAACAAATTCTTAAGATTATACACTTTGCAGAGAGACAACTCAGTTCTAATGAATGTGAGTGCCATTGCAAGATGGTGTCATGGATGCATCTTCCTGAAATGTCATTTTCTCCACCTATGGGAAATTATTCAAAACGATGGGATGCAAAGGATGATAAGCATCCTGATGCATTAGAAATGGCATGTTCAGACTTCTTACTCAGAGGGAGCACTGGCTGCGTGAACAGACAGGTAATTGGCTCACTTTTCAGTTGAGAAAGATGCCAGGCTTCCAAGGTGCTGCTTTTTCATTGCATGGTTTGTAAGCTTGGAGTTGCACCACCCAGAGCAGGTGTGGTTAGCAGGGGCTTGTCAATAAACCCTCCACTTAACATGCGCAATCCTGTGCAGACATTTATTCCCTTAAATGGCAAAAAAACCCAGTCCCTTTTCCGTAAACATACGTATAGAAGCATGCAATAATATCTCTTCTGACAAATGAGCCAATATTTTTGCTTCCCCAAGGTAGGGCTTGGGGTAGGGCTTGAGGGATGAACACCCATCGCGTGAGACAGAAAAAGAAACTGGCTCAATGTCTCCTTTTCCCAGAACCTCATTAGAAAAAGAGAAGAGGTTACTCCACTTTTCTGTCCTGCTCCTACTGTTTGGCCTCTGTTCAATACCTGCTTCTCAGCAAATCTTTCTGTTTAGACCGGCATTTATCAGCTCTAATTAGGGAAATGTTGGAGGGAAAGGAAAGGAAAAAAATCTAAAAGACATCTTTAATGCTTTCTCTCCTTTTCTCAGCTGCTTTTTGCATATATGAGGAAAGAGCAGAAATGGAGGTTCTGGTCTTTTGTATCTGAGGGAAGCATTCTTTGGCGACTAGAGAGAGAGCTCATAGTGCCATTAAAGCAAATACTTTTTATGAGCAACCCATGGGCAGAGACCAACCACAGACCGTTCACTGAATAAAAATTTAAAACTTAGAACTCACCAGTAAATCACTAACAGGCAAATTGTCAAAATTTAGCACTTTGGGTTGTTGGTTGGTTTTTGTTTTCTTGCAAATGGCTTGCCCAGCTCTTTTTTAGAATCAGGTCTGTCAGCAGCTCCCTGGGGTATTTCTGTTTCTTTGGATTTGCAACAGGAAACATCAGCATGTGGAGAAAACTTCAATATACTGCTTATTATACACAACCCCCGAGTATAATGAGCAAGCAGTTCCTGCAATGCTGGGCTGCTGTTCAGGCAAACTACCTATAAACTGGCAAGCAATTTGTCAGACTGTCAAAAGACAAAGATGTCAAGCTGATCAAAGCTCCTCGGTTAAGCTTATAAATATCCATTATTCTAAGCAATCAAAACAATACTGGGAAAGGACATATAATAGGGCAAAAAGACCCCTATAAGCTGGGCTGTCCCCAGACAAAAAAAAAAAAATAATCAAATGAACATACTTGCAAATGTTCTGCTTCTTGCACAGAAATAACAGAGCCAAACAAACAGAGACTAAAAATAAACTACCACCAAGAGCCAGTGCAACGCAGAAACATTTTATAGCAGTACACCAAACTATTTAGTCAGATAAATATGCTTAATTAGTTGTGGCAGAGTTGGGGAGAAAACAATAGCTTTGTTGCTTACTTATTTTCTGAAAGGCTGTTATTGTGGCCATATTTTTCTTTGTAGAAATTTTCTATTGCATGTGCATTTTAGGTCTGATTCTCAAGAGGCAGGAGTCGATTCGCTAATTACAATGCAACTTATGAGAATATCACCAGCTGAGTGTCTTTTACATGTTTTCTGAGTACATTGAAACACAGAAATACTTTACAAAAAACAACTTGATTTCTAAAGCAGTTTCTGCTTTTACTTATATTGCCTTGGAAGCAAAGAGGATTTTGGAGAGATTTTTGCATACAACCATTGGCGTAAGGGAACTGCCCAAACCAAGTTAGAAACATCTGCAGGACACATTTAAGAGACCTAAAGGGAAAGTGGTGCAATGGTTTGGCTGTTCAGAGCTTGGGCAGATATGTACCATCCTCAGGACACCTTGTTTGAAGCCACTTGGGTCGTTCAGGTCTGTGATTGCAGCATAGCACACTTTTCCTCCCCAGCTTTTTCCTCCACTGGTTGTTACCCTTCCTATTGTGTAATTAAAGACTTCTCTTAATTATTGGTGCCAAGTGAGGCATCTCATTAATCATCACCAACAATGTGACAGAAACAAGGAGGGAAAGTGCTGTAATTACATTCGTACTGGGACAGCCTGATTTTTGTCTCTCCCTCTCACGGCACTGGCAATTGCTCCAGTGAGCAATGAAAGCACAAAAATAAGTGAGTTTAAGGTGACTTTGACTCCATATAGGCTGAAATAAGAACTTCCTGGCAGGTAGTGAAGAGATATTCTGCAATAGTTTCCCCTACTAGTGGGAAGGAAAAGCAGACCTAGCTGTGCTCATGTCACACTTGATACGCTGAAGATGGACCACGTGCGTTAATCCAGGATTCCTCTTTCTCTCCAGTGATTTTACGTTACAGCTGAAGGTCAAGTTCTAGTACCTTGCCCTGGACAGCCAGCGAGGTGAGCACTAGCCTGAACTCCACTATCTGACCATCAAATAGCTCTTGATTAAAGCTAAATGCCAGCTAAATTCAGGGCTGGGGGGGGCGGGGGGGAGCAGAACTGCACAGACCTTCTCTTGCACAGAGAAAAGATGATACAAAAGGAGCCATGGGTTTTCCTCTCGTTAAGAGGTTTCTGGTATGGTATCACCAGGACTGATATGGCAAGAGAGAATGGATGTTGGCAATGTTACACGCGCTGCAAAGCAGCATGCAGCCAGTAAGAACTTCATTCCTATCCTGTCCAGGGTCTTGAGCTCAGTGGTCTTGAGCTTCTTCTCTTGACCTCCAGTTGGTAAATGCTCACTCAGGACACTCCTTACTCTGCTTTCTGTACACCAGTCTTAGCATAACACTGAATCTGGTTCCAGACTGGCACTGGGCTCTTGACAAGTAAAATATCTTGAAGATCCAGCAGGTATGAAGTTTTCTGAAGTTCATGCCTGTTTTCTTACTTTCTTTTAATCCCACTAAGTGACTATACACATGCGGCAATTCCATCCAGCAAGCAGGACACTCCAATTTGCTTTGAATTTAGCCTGGGCAGGCAGTTATCCAGACTACATCAGTCAAAGTAATGACAGCAAAGGAGATTAAAAAAGAACACATGAGGAGGAGGATGACACTCCAGGAGATGATAATTGAGGAACTATGAGAATGTTCATTGAGTTTGACAATTTCAGGCTAAAAGGCTTCTGTCCTAGCAGATATTTTATCTCCCACTTAACCCTTCACATCTCTCCTCCCTGTCCAGTCCTACACCAACCATTGGGAGTTCCCAAAGTACCCCAACAGAGCTCTACACAGTGCGCTATTGCCTACACTGGTGAGTCATTCCAGGTGAGCAATTGCCGGTTCCCAAACAGAGGAAATCCACCCTTCTCCAAATGCCCAGTCCACCACAAGGCAACTAAGGTCACATTGACCCAGACTCCAGGCACACTACTCCTAAGAGGGTAGTAGAATCATAGAATGGTTTGGGTTGGAAGAGACCTTAAAGACCACCCAGTCTCACCCCCCTGCCCTGGGCAGGGACACCTCCCACCAGCCCAGGCTGTTCCAAGCCCCATCCAGCCTGGCCTTGAACCCCTCCAGGGATGGGGCAGCCACAGCTTCTCTGGGCAACCTGGGCCAGGGGCTTACCACCCTGAGGATGGCCTGAGGTGGATCAGTCAAGCACCGTCAATTGAGTATGAAAACCCTGGTGAAGCCCACTGTGCACAGTTGTGCGGGGAGGATGTTTCCTACTTGGTCAGAGGTCTTCTTGCTGTGCTGGCCTTAATTACCACTCTGATTATGGGCCTCTCGGTGAGAGAAGTGTCCCAGCTTGACGGTAGGCTGACTCTTCATATGAAGACATAAGGGAAGAGGGAACTTGCTGATTGCTGACTTCTTTTCCTGCTGCTCCTGCCCTGCTCTTGGCCCTGCCTGGTCTGAGCTTTGTTGCTTTTGCTTATTTCTTTCTCACCTGCCTGATAACTGTCTTAATCAAATTAATTCCAGCAATGCTTGGGGTAGCCTTTTCTGTTGCTGTAGGGATTTTCTTTCCTCTTCCCTGCCTAAGGAGACTGTCAGAGTTAGTTTCCACTGCCTCTTAAGAATAACCTTCCTCTTCTATTATTCTTATATATTGCTAAGCGGCTCTGTAGCTAGGTGTCTTCAAGAGCAGAATATTTCAGATTGTACTGATGAACTCCAAATGCATCTGGGATAGGATCTGATAAATACAACGATTAACAATTCTAATATATTCTGGCACAGTCAGTTCAGCACACCCACCATGCGGCTATATCCAACATATACATCAACAAGTCAGCTGGAGGGGTTGGCATTTACAGCCAGTCACTCCAGTCTGTACCTCCTGATTTCTCTGCAGCTCTTTCAGTGTTGCAGAAGCACAGAGACTTCAAGGTGACAGGGAGCTCAGGTGATCCGAGCTGTGCGTTGACTTTAATTACTAAGTGAACTGAAGAAACAGTACAGGGAAATGAAAGCTGACTTTTATCTTTATGAGTGCAAAAGAGTCCTAATTAGATGGGTAAAGTCATCTTCCTGATGATAACCCATCAACCCTAATTAGATGGGTTCCAGTCTGTGGAGGAAAGGAGCACTGCTCTGTTATTCACTCCCTATAACCTGGACCTTCATCCCAGCTCTTACTGGGTGTTATGAGGTTGGATTACTCATACAGTGGAGTTTCAGGATTAGTCCCTCACTCATCTGTTGGATTTATACAGAGAAGTCTAGGGAGCTGCTGATTTGAGTGGAAGAGGTGATTTCTCTTGAAGAAGTCTTGTAAATGAAGAAAATAAGTCGAATGGAGGCACAGCATCCTGTACCACAAAAGGAAGTCTCAACAATATCTGTACGCTGATGATCCCTGATGAAAAATCTCAGCTCCCAGATAAGCATTAGAGGTAAATCTGCACACAGAAATTATTTAGGGCCTGACCCAGCACCGCCAGAATTCAGCAGCAAGCATCCTACCATACACATGTTCTGTAAATCAGGCATGCTGCACTAGACTTTTAATCTGTGATACAGCTCGGTAACTTTATAATCCAGGGGACTGTGATGTTCAAGTCTGGAGTAACTCGATTACCCAAGGGACCCTTCTAGCCTTACGTTGTTATCATCCTTTCCATTCAGGGACAATGGAACTTCCAAACAAGCTTCCCTGACCTAGGAGTGGTTCTGATTTGAGCCAGCTTTAACACATAATTGTTAAATTGAGCTTACATCTCCAGGGTTGGCTTCCCTACATCAATTATTTTAAAGATCACTATCTCCAAATTCTGCTTCCATAGCTACCTCTTTAATATGATTCTCCTGCAGAAAAAAAAACAAGCATCAGCAAATGGAACCTGGCAATAAATGAATCAAATAAACTTAAAATAGCGTTGTGGTGCCTATATTAAATTTCTTTTGACTGAAGCTGTGCATCTGAGAACCCTACTGTTTGCAGCTGAAAGGGAAAAGGATTGATGACATCAGCAATTTACCTCATTTTATCACTATATGATGATAAATAATATTTTCTCCAAGTCCTTCTGAGTTCATCTGAAGTGGTTTTAAAGATTGTGTACGCTGTATTTATACTTAAATCATTCTACTTCCAGAACCCTGGAGAGCTGAGAGGGCAGGAGATAATTTATAGGATAGCTTGAGACACTTTTCTAACAGTTTTAATAGTGCTGCAATTGTCGTCTTGCTTCCTAGAAGGCACAGCACTGACATTGCATGTGAAGCCTTCTTACTGAGCATGCTCATGCTCATTGGGTTGGAGCTTTTTGTAGGAGGGAAAAATTCCCCTGAAATACAGGAAATGTTTGTCATCGGTCTCAGTGGCAGCACCAGGAGGTGCTTCTTGTTTTTTCTTACTGGTCCTTACAGGTGTTTCTTGTTTTTCTTCACCAGGCCTATTTAGCTACTTCTCCTCTTCTTTACCAAACCCAGTTTAATTGCCTGCTTGACTTTTGTCTGTTTGTGGTCAGATAGATATTGGTATCTGCTCTTTTGTTGTTTTTCCATGAAAGCTCCAGATGTGCCATCTTTTCCTGCAGGAAGCAACTGGGTTCATGCTCTTCTCCGGTGTCTGAGTTACAGCCATGGACCACTGCAGAACAGATGAGAGACTGACTGCTACTCTAGCCTGGACCTTCAAGGGACTCATGGTAAGGATCATTCCTGTGGAACCAACAGTTGTTAAAAAAAAAAAAAAAAAAAAAAAGGCTGAGGAAAAAAAGGGGGTGGATAAAAGAGTGTTTGTGCTGAGGGTGCTCCATTTCTTCACACATTGTTGCTGTTACCCTGATCCAAATCATGTCAAACTACAGCAGACTGCATTGCAACTGGAATGAAACATAGCTGTGATATTTAGTCTCACAATGAGCCTTAAAACATCAGACTTTTCTGAAAATTGCCTGGAAACTTAAACCCATCACAGAAATTCCTTACAGTTAAATGATATATGACCAATGCATGTAAACTCACATGTGTTTGACTGAATCGTCATCTCAAATGATCAAGATTTGTTCATTTAAATTACTAGTTTCAAATGTACAAATTGTCTCTTTTTTTTTTTTTTTCTTCCCCCTCCCGCCCCCCAAGTTCTCACCTTAGCAAAGCTGAAGGCCTTTGCTTGGCTAAGGATGTAACTCATTGAAAGTAGCAGTAACCCTGTTCCTTTCTTTTCCTCTTTCCTCCAAGTCTCTCAAACTTTTGCCTGGGTGGAAGGATGAGGGGGGCTGCAAAAATGAGCAGCTTTTAGAGAAGGGTGAATGTTTTTGGAAGGAGTTTCTTTGGGATGGAACAAATCTCCTGCTTGCCACAGGAGACGCAAACAAACGTTTCTTTGTTCCCTGTGGTCAAGGAGTAAATGACCCTTGGGTGTTGTGGAGCTGAGTGTTTTTGGGGCAGGCGTCTTTCCATGTAGTTTGGCAAATGGTGGGAAGTTTCTCAGATCAGAGACGGTTTCCTCTGTATGTACTGAGATGCCTCCAAATGAAGTCCTTGTCCCTGTCCTCAAACCTCTCTTTATCTTCTTTCTCCCCACCATTAAGACAGGGGACTTCCACTCATCTGCATCACATGCCAGTTCTTAGCTTACTTTGCCCAGCCACCGAGGGTGGGAAGGAGGATTGTTCTTCACCGCAATGTACAGGGTGAGCATGCACACAGCGGGAGCGTGGTCTTGCTCCAGAGAGGATGACAATTCCAGCAGTATCCCCCATGCTTTGAACAGGAATAATTTAGGAATCAGCAATTTCCTAAAACCAGAGGGGTTTTTTTCAAACAGGTGCACTATGTTTTTTAACAGCCTGCGGATCCTACTTTACTAAATTTATAACAGTGACCGTTAATCCTTGGTTTCCGGAAATAAATTTCTAAAAATTCTCCAGTGTTCTTATGAGATCTATCCCATTGGGTGTCCCTTTACCTGAATCAAATCAGACTTTCCTTAAAGCAGAATGGCAAAGAAAAAAAGCATACCAGAGGCTTTAACCCTGCCACAAGATTATGTGGCAATATAACTATTCCAGTCTTTAATTTTGTGGTTTTTCTCTCTTTAGTCTAAACAATTTGGTATTTCTTGAAATGTGGAACGGCCTGGATTTTTAACAATGTGCAGTACAAAGAGCTTTTACATTTTTTTTTCACGCGAAACTAAAGAGTCAAAGCAGCAGCTTCACGTTGCTCAGACACTTTCATTCCTGTTGAAAGGAACTGGCAGTTTGTTTTCCTTAGCAAGCTGCAAACCCATTTTATCGAGCTTGCACACTAGCAGTGAAAGCCTGGGAGAAAAATCTCAACCCACCAATGAAAGTGGCTTTCAATTTTTGACGAAAATGCAAAGGGGAGCATCAAAACAGATGGTTATGTTCTCTGGGAGTGAAAAGGGAAGCATCCCTCGTCAGAAAATGGTGAAAATGGAATGTTTTCTTCCACAAAAAACTCGGTTTGCCTAGTGAAAAGTGTGAAATGCAGTGCCAGAGAAGATCCACAGCCACTCAAAAAAAGTCAATGTTGATGTATTAAGTGAAAAACTACTGGTTTTCTCTGAAATCTCATCTGTGTAGTTTACTTTCCATCATTTAGGAGGCATAAATAAAAACACATAAAACCCTGTGTATATGTTTATAAATAAATGTATGTATATAATTTATGTGGAGAAAATGAGCTTTGTGTTTTTCCTATTAACTCGGAATATTTTCACATTCATTATTGTTCTATTACTGGTTTCCAAACTACACATTTCTCGCTTCCATAATTTAAGTTATTGTGGAGTTAAATTTCTTTAGACTACAATTCTTCTTACAAGTCAGGCTATTTTTCAATAAAATGGAACCCTTTCATTAAGGGCAAAAAATGCCTTTTCACCTATTCATCACTGGTTTAAGTCCTGACTGGTGCCAGTAAGCAAGGACCTTGAATACAAAGCTTTTGCTTGACTGGTATGGACTTTTTTTTTTTTTTTTTTTTTTTTAATCCAGAGAAAAATTGTTTCATTAATTAATGCAGAAGCATGGAATATAAATCTGAACAAACAGTTTTCAAAATAATGACCAGCTTTAAATAAAGGGAGGGAAAATGAGTGGATTTTCAAAAACATTCTCTTTGACTTTGATTCGGGGCCTGGGACCTACCCAAGCAGAGATCGATGCACGAGTATGGATGTGCACAAGGTCATAGCTTTGTGATGAGCACAATTAAATGGCTTGGTGGACTGAAATTGTCACATCTGGGAGCTGAAAATGTTTGAAGCAACAAAATAACTTGAACAGGAACGTACTGCCTTCTTTACAAAGATAATCAGGGCTAAATAAAAGAAATCCCTGCATATGAATGTAACTTCAGTGCTTTGAAAGACTGAGATCAAGTCTATATTAGTTGTGTAGTCTCCATTTACAGTTAACGCATAGAGATGACAACTACCAGAGTTCAACTCATCTCACTAAGAAAAGGACCCATCTTATTCCACTCATCCAGAAGATTGCTTTAATGTTCATTGTCTAAGTTGCAAGATAAATGTGGTGAAAGGAGTACAACTATTTAACTACCTAGCTAATTCTAAGATGGGAATGATTGTCCTTCTAAACGTTAGGCTTAATAAGTTAAAAGACTCGCCAGGAGAACTTGCCCGGGTCATGTAAGACGCCAGACAAGATTATGGTAATTGTTGTTTCTTGCTTGAAAAAAAAAAAATATCTGAAACTGTGGTCCTGTATTCAGCTTCTGTAGACACATTCATTGGTAGTATCTGAATTTCTGTTGGTTTCAATAAGAGGCCAAAGCACTGATCAGGTCCTACAGGACAGTGGGACAGAGGGGATCCAGACACCACCAAAGGGCCCTCTCTAGCAGGTTTGACTTCACTATGTGCCCCTGGGATTTCCCTGCCCCCTTGGAGGCAAGGCTTTCAGGCACTCTGCAGAAGTGCTCCAGGACCTCTGCAGAACTAGGAACTGCTGACACCAGCCTCAGAAAGATCTGGGTCAGCACTGAATTGACTGACCAATGGCCAAGAGCTGCCGAAATATCTTAAAAGCATTGGACAGATCCATGTCTAGTTCAAAACATATCAAGAGAAGTCATCATTTAGAAATGAAAATGAGAGCGCTACCAAGATGATGAGGGGACTGGAACACCTCTCTCGTGAAGAAAGGCTGAGGGATTTGGGTCTCTTCAGTCTGGAAAAAAGACGGCTGAGGGGGGACCTTATCAACACTTATAAATACTGAAAGGGTGGGTGTCAGGAGGATGGGGCCAGGCTCTGTTCAGTGGTGCCCGGGGACAGGACAAGAGGTAATGGGCACAAACTTGAGCATAGGAAGTTCCACCGAAACATGAGGAGGAACTTCTTTCCTTTGAGGGTGGCAGAGCCCTGGCACAGGCTGCCCAGAGAGGTGGTGGAGTCTCCTGCTCTGGAGACATTCCAAACCCACCTGGACGTGTTCCTGTGCAACCTGGTCTGGGTGACCCTGCTCTGGCAGGGGGGTTGGACTAAATGATCTCCAGAGGCCCTTTCCAAGCCTGTGATTCTATGAATCATCCCATTTGTGAATAAATCCATTTCAAATATCATCAGAAGTGCCTTTGGCACTAAGAACTACCATCATGTATAATTTTAAATTACAGAAGTTCGGTCCTTTAGCAGTAAGAATCAACAGCACTCCTGTGTCTCTGCTGTGGACTGTGCGGGTCACTAGGGCATCTCCTCCTCCATTCCCCATACCTTGTGCAACTTGCACTGTGGTGGGTTGGAAATGCGTGAGGACGGCCAGCGTGCCAGCAGAGAGTTGTTAAATGGTGAAGTGCAACTAACGGGCAAGTGGTCACAGGGCTCTGAACCTGCTGTGAAAAGTAGCCCATCCAGAAGCAGGCAACAGGGGAGGTGGGCTGGAGGTGAGAAAGCCTCAATTGTCTTGGGTTGTGGCTCCTTAGCTTGTTGCCTTCCACCAGGTGAGTGCTGTTAATTAGTGTGATTCTGTGACCTATGCGGTCTTCAACATGCCCCCTCTCCATGGGATGCCAAATGTCTTCCTTTTACCTTGAGGAAGGTGGACTGTATCCTGCTGTGCTGTTGAGGCCAGCAAAGTCCTCAGGCATGTCCAGCCACCCCCGTTCAGCAAACCTCCATAAATGACTGACATCCATAGTGAGTTTGCACAGAAATTATACAGCTTTCAGACTCCTTGAGTGACTAGCTCAAATTCTGCTGGCTGTTGTTTCTTCTTTTCTTTTCCCCTAGATGAGCCATTCCTCTTCGCGCTTGCAAAATGACCTATGGGTAAAAACTCCCTATGTGTCAGCTGAGCTGCGATAATTTTCTCCATGCATCCCATTAGCCTGCAGCAAATGCAAGATAAATGGGCTGGTTTAGACCTCCTTCAGGAGCTCACAGCAGAACAGTTACTGCAGGCGAGGCTGTGCATGGTTATCTCCTGACGGGAAAATAAGGCAGCTCTGTGATGCTTTTGAGTAACCAAATCCCTTAGCAAAGGCACATCTCACAATTTGAGGACAGTTTGGTGCAGTCTGCTATTTATGCTGCTAAATCTAGACATAGTTTCAGTTTCTGTGTCTTAGATGGGGAAGAGTTCAGTCATTAAAATTTCAGAACTGCGGGTGCTTGACCGCCCTGGGCAGATGATGGCAGAGGCATCGGCCCCGCAGCATTTTGAGTTCCGCATCTTTCAAGATCACGGAGGCGAAACCGTGTTTTTCAGACCTCCCTCTCACGTTGTCAACAGCATTTGTATATGTATCCATTTTCAAAATCTGCAGCCGAGTCTTTATAGGGAGAGTGTCTTTTTACATTGCCAAGTCTTTCATGCACAAGTTGTTTTTGTTCAATCTTCAGGCTGACCTTCCTGTCTAATGCACTCTTGCATTAACTTTCCAAAGGTCATATCTGCAGAATGCCGAGTCAGTGGATCTCGCAGAGTGTCAGTGTATTTTTTTTATTGAATTCTAGGCCCTGATTATTCCCAGTTTGTTCTGCATGAGAGCAACAAGGCAAGTGGAAAAGCATCCTCACAGGGCAGCTGACAATTCTCCACAAATACTATAAACAGGAATGACAGCTGCATATGGATTTTCACCCGCCGGTGAGGAGAAGGGATGTGCGATGCGGGTCGATACGGCTTGACTGGCGCTCTGTTAAACTAACAGCATCGTCCAAGTGGCCATCTACGCTTCTTAGTGGGCAGAGAGACACCTCCAAGGCATGGCCTGCACCTCAGGACAAATCAGGTGTGAATCCAGAGCACAGCAGATTTGCGCTGCTGTAGCGAATATTCAGGCATGCATCTTACCCTTACTTCTGCTGGTCTCACACTGGGATACATCTTCGGTTTCAAAGTCTGGTCTGACACCTATGAAGTTATCAGAGAAGAGGAAATAGAACATTTCTCAAAACAAAATGAAAGCCAGCATCTGCAAAATAAGAGATTTTGAGCCTTTCATTATGCTATACAAGGTATTTTACCACGCTTTTCAGTATTACGTGTATTTTTTTTATAATCTTTGATATAGTGAGGACTCTGATGCTGTTTCCATAAACCGAGCACAGGAAAGCAGCATTAATCTCATGTTCCTCTTCTTTTCAGAGAAACTGTAAGGTCATTTTTGTCTCCACAATTCTGGCAGAGCAGAATTGCAAAGAGAAGTCAATTCTAATAACACTTTATAGAGGTAATAGAAGAGGAAGAAAATGGGAAGAAGAGAAAGTAGAGAACAGCAAAGAAAATTATATGATGTGTAGTCTTATCTGGTGAAACCCAGCAATTGGAGGAATTTTCCACTCTCCTTTATTAAGGACTTTTAATTAAAACAACTCCAATAAACCTCACGCTGATCTTCAATGTGACACTGACCACTCCGGCCCAAATTAAACACTCTAAAAGGTTACAATCTGACTTTGATTTCGGGATAATGTGGGCGGGTTGGCCCCTATACAAGGACACAAGATGCTCACAAATCTTCCATGGATTCTGGCCCTGTTGTATGAATTTAAGTCATTCAAATTGTCCTGTGTATTTGCTGACCTTAAAAGGGGATTTTGATGCAAATTCTGACCTACTCTTTAGCGTGTGAAGAAGTCCAGAGTTGGTCAAATGTTAGAGCAGCTAGGTTGTATCCAGGGAGATTTCATCTAAATGGCCTGGCTACCAAATGAGATAATCCTTGGAAACAGGGTTTCTGATCTAAAGCCCTTTGGCAGTTTTTGAGTTGGTATTAACAGGCCTTGGATTTGGTCCCTGTGGCCTCCAGCATTTCTGCAGTGCTGTAGGAAAGGAAAATGGAAAAGGTCCAAGATTTGTTCCAACTAAGAAAGAAGTTAAAAAAACTGATTGTATAGGTGGAATAAAGCAGAATTGTGCTGGTAGAAGTGGATTTGAGGATAATTACTTGTTCTCACCTCTGCAGGCTACCATCTTTGCCTGATGGCAGAGAATGTAAGGCTTGGAAAAGCCCTTCTGCTTCCCTGAAGTCTTGTCTACACTCTTTGCAGATGCAGTGATGGAAGAATGCAGGACTCCAGACAGGCCGTGATTTCCTGAGGTTGCTCCCTGAAGGGACAAAATAAGAAGGCAACAGGCAAGCAGAGAGAAGTTCCATGAGTAGTGTTACAGGCTTGGGGCAGAGCGGCTGGAGAGCTGCCTGGCAGAAAAGGACCTGGGGGTGTTGGTTGGCAGCCAGCTGACTATGAGCCAGCAGAGTGCCCAGGTGGCCAAGAAGGCCAACAGCGTCCTGGCCTGTATCAGGAACAGTGTGGCCAGCAGGACTAGGGAAGTGATTGACGCCCTGTCCTCGGCACTGGTGAGGCCCCACCTCAAGTGCTGTGTCCAGTTTTGGGCCCCTCATGACAAGAAAGACACTGAGGCTCTGGTACATCTCCAGAGAAGGGCAGCAGAGCTGGTGAGGGGTCTGGAGCACAAGTCTTGTGAGGAGCGGCTGAGGGAGCTGGGGGTGTTCAGCCTGGAGAAGAGGAGGCTGAGGGGAGACCTTCTCACTCTCTACAGCTCCCTGAAAGGAGGGGGTAGTCGGGGGGGGCGGGGGGGGGTCAGCCTCTTCTCCCAAGGAACAGGCAACAGGACAAGAGGAAACGGCCTCAAATTGCACCAGGGGAGTTTTAGGATGGATATTAGGAAAAATTTCTCCATGGAAAGGGATATCAAAGAAGGAACAGGCTGCCCAGGGAAGCAGTGGAATCTCCATCCCTGGAGGTATTTAAAAGCCGTGTAGCCATGGTGCTGAGGGACATGGTTTAGTGGTGGCTTTGGCAGTGCTAGATTGAGGGTTGGACTCGATGATCTTGAAGGTGTCTTCCAACCTAGACAATTCTATGATTCTATGGGAGATCTCCTGGCAGCCTCCCCAGAACAGGTAGTGACCACAGCAGTCTCAGTGTTGTTGAGGCCTCGACAGCTTACAGCATTGCAAGAAGTTTGCTGCATCGGGTGTGTTAGCAACAGAGCTGACACGACTTTGCAGGCCATGAGGGACAACACTTACCCTCCAGGCCAGAGCACCTGCAACTCCCTCCTGGAGGAACGGCAGTGGGGACAGAGCTGAGGGCAGCAGAGACATGCTGTTCTGGCTTCAGGACAAGATAAAAAAGTAGAAAGTAACCCCAAATTCCCTTGAGGAATAGATGCCATTCCACCCCTGCCACATGTCGTTTCCCCTGCCCCAACCATTGGAATGCATTTTGCTTTTTCTGGTGACTTCGCTCTTCTGAGCCAGAGGGTCATGTTGACCTTTCTTTCTGTAATTAGTTTCTATGATGAACACCCTTTAAGCACGTGCGTGCTTGGAGAAAATCAAGTGGAGCCTGTTGCTACCATGTTTATATTTAGATATCCCAGAGGCACAAGGCCGGTTGCTGATTTTCTGTGAAAATTCTCTTTCCAGACAAATGCATCTACATCTGTTGCACAGAGAACGATTAAAACCTCAATCCTGCAAGCGATAGCTACCCCCACCTATTTACCGGGGCTCCTACAAAGCCACAGCTTGTAACCATGATTGCCGTCCACTCAAGGGAAACAGCCTTTATGCTTTCTATTTGCTTTCTCACTAAGGGAAAGTTTTAAGAAAAAAGGAATACGGGCAGCGTTCCCCGTGACTTCTTCCTTTGTTATGAAATGTGTGTCTTTAGCCAGCACCAGGAGAGCTGAATCTCATGAAAAACCTGCCCAAGAGCATAAAAGCAAAGGGTTTCCGGGACTACTCTTTCAACATGAAAGCAAAAACTTTAAGGAAGAGTTTCTTTAGGAAAAGGCTCTCCTTTGCAGAGCCTGAGAGCTGGTGGAGAGCTGATTATAGCTCCCCGCCTCTGCTTTCTTTAGGCCACAGTTGAGAGAGTTGAGAGGTATCAGACATCATAAGCTGTTGGTACGACTTTTTGTCTGTTGTTTCTGCTTATGATCACAGGAGGTTTCAGCCAAGTATTAGATTTAAAAAAAAAAAAAATAAACCAAAACCAAACCACTTATTCTTTTTTCTTTTTCTTTTTTTTTTTTTTTAACGGGGATTAAGGAGTAGGAACTGAAAGCCCAGTGGGCTAAATCTGATGGAAAACTTGAATATAATGTCCCTTGTCCTATGGATTCAGATGCAAACCTGCCCTGCATATATTAGATTACAGCCCTGGCCAAGGCTTCAAACTGAGTTTACCAGCATGCAGGGATGAGTGTTTGTCACAGGGACACACTCCATCCAGTTATACACCGAAGAAAAGCAAATACATTTATAAGGATTTCGGTGGAAACAAGTGCGCAGATTTCCACCCATAGGACTACCCATAGGACTCATTGCGATTGATCTCACCTAATTTCACAGCCTCAAAACTAGCACTTCCCCAGGACGTTCACCTGGGCTGTCGCCTCTGCACCCTCCGCCAGTGGAGAGGGGTGGGCACAGCCCCTGGCACGGGATGAATGTCCTCTCAGGAATCAATTTATATAAATATAAAGCCTGTTTGAAATCACTTTGCCCATGAGGTGTGCAGCCACGCAGCTTCAGTGAGCAGCCGCGCTCTGGAAATTCTGGAATTTCTGGAACCCCAGAAGCTGTGCGTGAGTACGGGGCAAGCAGCTCACGTCCAGCCTTTGCAGGACAAACACCACCACACAATTTGCACCTCATACTGCTGAGAAAGGGACAGCAGAACTGTTCATGAAAAGCTATTTCACCAGGAAGTGGTAATTAATGCTGGAATTATTTTTTTAACAAAACATTTGTCAGTGGTACATGTAAATGACAATGCTGTTTTGCCAATTCGTAACATTTTGTCAAATTCCTCACACCAGATGAAGTCTGAAAATAGGTCTGCACCTTGAGAGATACACTTTATTTTGACAAACTAAATGAAATGTCTCGGGTTTTTTGCCTTTCTAGTGTTTTTATTTTGCGTGACAAAAGCATTAAAAGTTTGCTCTTGGTCAGAAGGCAGCATTAGTCTGGCTTCAGAGAAACCAGATAATTAAATATATAATTTGAAGAGGGATTAAATTCAATAGTTTAAAAAGTTTTAATCAATCCACTACACTCCAAATACTGAACAGTGAAACAGCCAAAGAAATGGGAAAATCCATTGTTTTCATAATTCTACCACTTAATAACAGCAGGTCTTGCAGTTTTAGTTAAATAGTTTTCATGTGCTATTTTGTTTCATGTTTTTAGACAAATATTTGTAGTGGTGACTGTGTACACAAATTGTAACTACTCCCAATAGCAATAGGTACCTGATTATGATTCATGTGCCATATGTTTCAAGGCAACATAAGGAAAAAGAGTATTATTGTCTTCAATTATTGGATCTAGCTGGGGCGGTGGCATAACTGTGATTTCTGGCAAAGCGTGAAAAGCGGAATTGTGATTTACAGGCACATAAATTGTCAAAGAAAGACAAAATACCGCTTTCACTTCATCGGTACATACAACCGTAACTTCATCTTCTCTTTTCCTTCCTTATGGGGTTCTGAATTTCCCAAACAGTGCATTAAGATTGTCCTCAGCGCAGCTGAGGAGCAGCAAAAGGAACCATGATTTCCAGTGTCTGATTTCTCTTTTTGTTTTCCCAGTATTTGACAACTGGGAAGCGCTGACAACTTACCCTCATCGCCTGCTCTTACACACCCACTTGAAGTCTCAAAGGATGGCAGCTTTTTCTTATCTCTAAGTGAGTCTTCAACTGAAATCCCAAACTAACCAGAACCACAGCACTAAAACCTTAATGTGTATAATTGTATGATTATTTCAGTTCTTATTTTTCTCGCTTCATGGATGTCTTGACAGAAGAATTACGGTCTGATGCAAATGAACATTACTGGCCATTTTCTTTTAGGTAGAAAAAGTATATTCTTTCTTATAACAGGAAAAAAAGGATTTAAAATATCAATCCATCAAAAAAGAAATCTGCTCTTTTTAAAAAAAAAAGGTGGCTAAGTCAGTCTGAGAAAACAAGATGGTTTGGAGAGAAACTTCACAGTGTCCATTTTCATAAGAATACCCCTTGTCTTTTTGCCCCTGTAAAAAAAAGTTAAGAAATCACAAAGTTGTCAGGGAAAAAAAATGGTCCTTGAAAGATTAGCCCCATTTTTCAACCAGCATGAATGTCCTCCCTAAATTCCTCCACCACAGCAAAACACGGTTTGGTTGATGATCCCTGGAAATGTTCAGGGCCAGGTTGGACGGGGCTTGGAGCAACCTGGGCTGGTGGGAGGTGTCCCTGCCCAGGACAGGGGGGTGGCACTGGGTGGACTTTAAGGTCCCTTGCAACCCAAACCATTCTGTGATTCTGTGGCTTTATGATACAGAAGCTCAAAGAAAGAGTTAAATATTGCACAGTGACCACAAAGGCCTTCGAGTTATTTTTTTTTAGCAATTTAAAAAAAAAAAAAAAAGAGGGGAGGGATTCCCTTTGCTTTTTGGTATTGACACAGCAAACCCATGTTGTCCCCCAACAGCTCACAGCTGGTTTCAGTTACGGCTGCTTGTGCAACGCGCCCCGGTGTCATTGCGTCTACTCCATCGCCATCCCAGCCACCCAGCTTATGCCAAGGCCAGGAAGGCGCTCAAGCCATGAAATCAGCCACCCATCAGAAATCAATCCCCTGGTCTATGAGTAATTTACCGTTAGCTGTTGTACATCTGTTCATATCGGTTATTGAATTAAAATGAACCTAATACGGTCTTAAGCAAGACTGAACAAACAAGGCCATTAAGTAGTTAAAGAGACCATCAGAAACTCATTTGGCATTGTTAAAATTATTGAATTAGGATTATTAAAACTGCTGGTAAAATCCAATCCCTTTATCAGGCTGGGTTGTCAGCAGACTCCTAGCGCTCATTCAGAGAGCAGGAGGCACGCAGCGACTCTGAAAGTGAAATGGCGATGGGGTTTTATCTACTCCTTCTCATCAAACCCTTTTGTATTTGTAAGCTCGGCACTAATGAGGCACCGTGGTGAAGCTCATTCTGCTTTGCTACCTGGAAGTTTCCTATAGTGAAGATGAAAGAGATGCTTATTGTAAATCTTTTTGGGTTTTGTTTTTGTTTAGCAAACATAAATGAGACTATTTTTTTTAAAACTTAATATTATGGTAGAGCAGTGATCATACAACACACATATAGTTTTCTGTCTAATTGCTCTGCGTATCCGGAGCTTTGAAGTTAGTCCATATAAATATCTCTGAGATTTAACAAATACTGCGTTTAATTTCCACCTGAGGCAAAACAAACAATTTTATTCTCTAGCGTGGATGGATTCTGAGTTGTGTTTCATGCTAGGAAAACCTCAGAAACAAAAATTCATATCCAGCTGTTCTCTGTAGTGCAGGAATTAAAAAAAAAGAAAATAGAAACAATCTTTAATTTGGAATTTATTGGCAATTTTCTAGTGCACTTATCTGCAACAACACAAGCAACATGAACAATCAGAGCACGGAGCTCTTTGGTCTGGAGGCCCCAAGAAAAGGGTGTTCGAGAATGCGTGAATAAACTGAGGCTATAAAAAGACCAGAAAAAGCATTAAGCTAAGTAGGACTAGAGCAAAGTTAACTTGGCAAAGGGAGCGAAGTCAGAAAACTCTTCTCCTTGCAAGTAAAGCCCTGGGTGCCGGAAGGCTGAGGGGAAAAATCCTGAGCACAGCTGGAGAATAATGGAATTGTATTTTCTTTTTTAAACAAAGCTTCTGTTTTTAAATCATAGTAAATGCCTGGTCTATAATTCTTTGAGAAATGCTTCCAAAATACAGCTGTGTTCCCAATTTCCCGGGTGATGGAGCCTAGCCGCATTATCCTTTTTAAACAGATGTAGTTTGTAAATATAGTTGCTATGGCACTTTAACTGCGTGGTGGGGTGGCTGTGGAGACGGGCCCAGCTGCGTGTCCTCGTCAGTTTAGCTCCCCAAACAGATGTCTCCCCTCATGGGAAGGTAGCATCTTGCAAATCACCACCTTTGAGAAGTGCCACCATAGAAAAACACTGAGACAGCCATCATCTTAACGTTTGCTTCTCCTACCTGAGACCAAAACTGTAGGAGGATCTAAGTGTGAGCTACAGGATGGATCCTCCTCACACTTTACTCTGAGCTGAATCAGGGGAGACGTGACTTTCAGCCACCCTGCAGTCAGGCTGGTGTGACGTATGGCTGTTTGAGGAAAATCCTGATGCTGAAGGCTGCTTTTATGTGTTTGGCTGTAGAAGGGCTGACACCCCAAGCTAGACTTGGGCCAACATGAGAGAGAAACTGGGCTACAATTTGCATGAAAGGAGAGCAGCAGCACAGAGAAAACTCTGATGCACCCCCTCCCCAACCCCCCCCAGCTCCTCTGCTAAAACTCTAAACTAAGCTGGAATCGTCACAGCTACAGGTTTTAATGAGTTTTAAAGAGCGACAGGGCTTTGAGCTGGGGGGGTCCCACGCCAGTCCAGGCTACAGCAGAAATGGGGCTCTCGAGAGATGGGTGGAGAAGGATGGGTGGGAAGGATATCTTCATCCTGCACCTTTATTACAGCCCCATCCAACTTGCTCTAAACTATGGACAACTTTCAACTGGCCAAGAGGATTCGAGGGTGACCTAAAATCTCTGTGGCAAGGTGAGTGCCTGCTTGAGAAACTGCCCATGGGTTTTTCTTCCGTCTAAATCCTGCCTGCTGTGCTTGGCACCATCAGCTGCAGAAAACAAGCAGCCGTCCTGGATGCCTCTGCTCCACTCCTTCCTCCTCGCCTTCCCATGGGACCTCCACTAGCAACCTGTGGAAGGAGCCATGCAGGTAAAATCCTGCTGCACTAACTGAAATAAGTCTTTAGAAAGGATCAAAGCCAGTAAACAATGAGCGAGCCATCATGTAACTACTATGTAAAAGTGTCCTCTGTCAAAACACCACCTATTGCCACGAACGCCTGAATTTAGCTGAATTCACTAAATGAAACAGGTCATTATTATAAACGGGAAATGCCACTTCCAATGTCCTCATCCCACTGAATGAACAAAAGTTGTTTACTCCATTTTATTTCCAGGTTGTTAAGAAAGATGGTACAGAGGTAAAAGAGTCTTGGTAATTTAGAAGATACCTGGCACCAGATTTCCTCTTATAGGATTTTATTCAATCAACTCTAATTTTTCTTAGCAAATCTTAACCTGTTCGCATTAGAAACTGTTCCAAATTAATTAACACAAAATTTCCTTCTTATTCTCGAATAATCAAACTCTCACGCTCCCCCCACAGGTGTTCACATGGAGATCAGCAGCGGGCTCTGTCCTCCAAATGCTCTTCCACACCCAGTGACAGGGGAAAGGACACTTAATCATGCTGCTCTCTTAGCCTGTTACAGAGCCTGGCTTTTAATAAAATCATGAAAATAGTTCAGAATTATTGTCTTCCTGGCTAGAATTCAAAAAAAGTCTTCTACTCTGAAGAGACCAATCACAAAAACTAAGCCAAACGCACCAGAGAAAATTTCAAAGTATCCTGGTTCCAGCTGCCCTCCCACACTGAAGTCTTCTTTGAAGATGAGTCCATTCAAAATCCCTTTCAAACCAGTTTCGGCCACTAATTCATTTATCCTGATTTCATTCTCAGTTTGACAACTCTTGAATCTCTGGTGCATCTGAACCTCAGTCATGATGAACTCCACCAGCCTCCTCCCTCCCTCCTCTGCCTTGGTCTGCAGTGGATTTCTCAGCTGCACACCATTCCCTACCTCATCCTGGAATTCCTTGGCATCTCAGCCAACAGACAGCATCTGGCCCAGTGCAGATTTTCCTGCTGGAACACACAGGCAGGTTTGCAATGTGAGGATCATTTAGCTCCACTATGGTACCGGCAGGCTTGGCAATGACTAAGCTTTAACTAACTACATTGTGGCGGACTGAAAAAAAACAAAAAAGCGAAACCAAAAAAAAACAAAAAAACAAAAAAAACAAAAACCCAAACAAACAAAAAAAACCCCAAACAACAGCAAAAAAAGAGTATTCTGTCCACAGGGAACATTAACCCATAGAATCATAGAAT
>VXBH01005272.1:96227-204516 GCA_013400035.1 Rynchops niger
TGCATGGGGTTGTTGTGACCCAAGTGCAGGACCCGGCACTTGGCCTTGTTGAACCTCATACCATTGGCCTCTGCCCACTGGTCCAGCCTGTCCAGATCCCTCTGCAGAGCCAACCTACCCTCAAGCAGATCAACACGCCCGCCTAGTTTAGTGTCATCTGCCCAGTAGGAAGCGATATGTTTCTGTGGTTCCCATCCAGAGAGCTGAAGAAGGAAAGCGAAGATGGGGGTTTCAGTAGGGTGTTCGCTGCCTGTGTGATTGTATCGGTCCTGCGACTGCGCATGGAGAGCCAGCAAATGCAAACCTTCCCCATGAATTCAGTGGGCTTTGCCTGAGATCTCAGAGGCCCAACTACAGAGTTTGAAGCTATTCAAATGTAGAAAAAAAAATGTCAAAAATAGGTTTTTAAGCCTGGAAGTCTGAGCATACAGCAAAGAATGTGCCAAAAAAAAAAAAATTGAACCCTGATTTTTTTTTTTTTAAGTGATTCAAATTCTGACATCATCCCAAAGTGAATAATTTCCCACTTGGTTAGGAAAATTTTGAATACAAGCAAAGGACATTTGAAAACAAAGAATCAAAAGGCTCATCTGTAAAATGAGTGAACCGAAGGGTAGGAAGGGGCAGAGCTTATGGTTAATTTATCTGAAAACTGAGCTCCATGTGATGTGATGTCCTGTGGCACAGGAGACTGGGCTCAGTGACCAGACGTCCCTTTCTAGTTCTAGCAACCAGCTGCTGGCCTGGGAGCTGGTCTGTAATTTACCTCTTTAGTTTTTGCTGTTGTGAAGGTGAGCACCAGCACCTATTTTAAGCCCCAAAGCTCCTTCAGTAGTCAGTGGAGAGAGATGGGCATTGCCTAAAGGCAACTCATCATGTGTGAAGGCAAGGGCATCTAAGATAGAAGAGCCCTGGAGGAAAGCCGAGTGTTCAGCTTAGGTGGGACACCTCATTTGAGGCAGATACAGTAGAAGAGATGAATCCTTCCAGTCAAATGCAAATTTGTTTGTGTGTCTGCTTTTTGGGGCAACCATTTAGCACAGAAACATCAATGGTTCCCTCTGACTTGAACCTTTTGATATTTCCAAGTGACAGACAGTCTGCCATGCGATTAACAGGGTACACCTGGTCTTTCCTTCTGCATTAACGACCCAAAGCCTGAGAAGAAAAATCCATATTCTGTATTATGAGAAACTAGAACATTTGATAAACATTTAGCAAGGGGAGTGCAGAGTGTGTTTCATACCTATAATATATAGCTCACAGTCCTGGCTTCAACTTACACTTGACTTTTATGCCAGCAGTATACGTGGACGACGGGGAAAGCAGATCCTAAATGCCTGACTGACACATTAAAAGTGACGGGTCTGTAAAGCAGGCAGCATGACTAGCAGAAAAGGCCCTGTTATTTGTTTGCTTAAGATCCCTGGGTACTTGGTTTTAAAGCCTGCTCGGAGCCAAGCAACAAGAATCTTTAAAACCGCAAAGCTAAAAATAGCTTCGACATCCCAGTTAAAATAAACTGCAGATAATCTCTTGTGGCAAAATTATGGAGTGCAGCCTAGTGAAAGCAAAGCAAACTCTGATGGGGACTCCTGTGCCTCCTGGATGGAGGCTTGATGTTTTTTCAGCTAGCACAGACTTCTCCTATGTCATTAATTTGAATGTTATTGCTTCCTCTTCCCAGGGATGTTACCTTGCACAAACACCTGCACAAGGTTTTGGGTTGGTTTTTTTTTTTTTCCAGTGAAAGAATTTTGCGGTTTCTTTCACAGTGGCCTGTACATGGAACTGATTGCCTGGTCCACTCTTCTGATCCCTTGGTCCATTCCTCTTCCTTGCTGCATCCCTCGTCTAAGGATTTGATGGGATGTCTAGCTCTGATCTTCTCTGAGATTCGTATGGTGGATTTCAGTCCATGCATAGACATTTGAGTGTCATGGGATTGTTGGTCCTTTCAGGACTGTTGATCTCTCTGGCTCCCAGAGCCCATGTTCTTTCTCCTTGATAAAACCCAGCACTCAACACAGTCACAATCCAAAAAGAGGGATTTGTGTGCGCGTCTCTCTGATTTACTGTTTTTCTTGTGGCTGCACAGAAATGAAACAGCCAGAAACCAGTAAATATACTTAATTGTTAGCAACACGAGCAACAACACACCAACGGGATATTCTGGGTCTCTGCAGCTGCTGCATGTGCTCAGTGAGGAAACATGACTTGAATCTTCCCGCACCAGCTGCTTTGCCCCATGGGGAGTTTACATCTCACGGGGATACACAGAATCAGAGAATGGTCAAGGTTGGAAGGGACCTCTGGAGACCAACCAGTCCAACCCCCTGCCAGAGCAGGGTCACCCAGAGCAGGTGGCACAGGAATGCATCCAGGTGAGTTTGGAACATCTCCAGAGCAGGAGACTCCACAGCCTTTCTGGGTAGCCTCTTCCAAGGCTCTGCCACCCTCACAGGAAAGAAGTTTTTCCTCACGTTGAGACAGAATTTCCCATGTTACAGTCTGTGCCCGTTGCCCCTTGTCCTGTCGCTGGGCACCACTGAGAAGAGCCTGGCCCCATCCTCTTGCCACCCGCCCTGTAGATGTTGATGAGCATTGATGAGATCCCCTCTCAGTCTGCTCTTCTCGAGGCTGAACAGCCTCGGCTCTCAGCCATTCCTCAGCACAGAGATGCTCCCATCCCTTGATCATCTTCGTAGCCTCCGCTGGGCAAAAGAGCAGAAGGGGAAGATAACCCCTCACCACCTGCTGGCCACACTCTTTTTAGTGTGCCCCAGGAGACCATTGGCCGCCTTGGCCACAAGGGCACATGGCTGGCCACCTCTGCATCATTAACATTGCACACTTTTGGTCAGCTGTTCTCAATATCCCTATTAGTCATTCTGGAACTTCACAATAACTAAGGGACCACAGGTAAAAATGCTAATGAGAAATAATACTAAAACGACCTGTAACCTGAGCTCCTTGGAAGAAGCCATGAGTTGGAGTGTAGCTTCCTAGCTTTTACTTCTTCAAGGCTGAAAATGCTAAGGGTATTTTCAAAACCTTATTACTCCGTTATTACAGTTACTGTAATTATTCCTAACCATAGCACAGTTAGAAATCAGATTTCAAAGAGAATAGAGAGATACACTATAAGGTTCCCAAGAAGATATATGTAAATCAAAAGAATATAAAAAAAGAAAAAAAAAAAAAAGAAAAAAATCCAAACAGCGAAATGAGGAGGTTGCAAGCGGAAGTTTGAAAGAATTAGGTGCTCAAACTTATGAGACTTTAAGTGGTATGGCTTCTACAACTCGGGTCTAATCGAGTGTTTCTCCAGGTACTTCCCCTTTGCATTGCAATGCCATGCAGAGCCACCATCAACTCAGGGGAGTTCAATTTGTCTCTATTATATACGTGTGTGACTTGCTCACACACATCCCTTCTGAAAAGGGCTGTAAATGACTTCTTATGAAAAACAGGCACTCACATGCGTATTATTTCTTTTTGTGTCTAAGAAAAATGAGCCTTTTCAGTTAATTTTCTCCAATTTCTCCTTTCAGTCCTCCCAATTACAGACCTGTAGCCTGCAATTATGGTGCGTTTTATCTGCTCTCACAAAAGGGTAGAAGAAGTCAGTAACACAAATGTCAGCAGTGCTGGTGTGGGGTAAGGAGAAGCTCTGCTCGCAGCCATCAGAAGTACGTTATCAGCTCAGACTTTTCTAATTTTTGGTTGCAGCAATGGGGACATGGATCTGGACCAACTTTGAACTAGCATCAATTTTTTTAAAAATGCAAACACCGTAGCCAACACGGAGCATAATTTTGGTCAACTTCTTGTATCTTTACACCTACCTACTGACCAAACCATGTTTGGTAAGTAAATGTAATGATCCTCTTTGGCCCTGGTGGGGTTGGTTGGCTGGCTAATTGGCTGGTAGGTTTCTCTGCCCCGTAAGACAGCCCCTCATCTGCCCCAGATCAGCATTGCTCTAGAGGGATTATTTGAGGGTGAGTTTGGTTCTGCTGAGACTCTTCCTCTTATGGCCCTGGAAATGAGAGTGGTCCAGTGCCGTACGTCCACTATTCAGTAACCTACAGGGCATGACAGTGTCTTTCTTGCACTACTTTGAGGTGGTGATATACCAGCACTTACTAGTCTTTGAAACTTAAAGGGTAAATCCAAAACCTCACCATTTTACTCCAAGTAAACCTGAAAAAGGTTTATTTCATGTTTAAATTTCAGCTTTTGACTAGGCTCGCCACCTCAATAGGTTGGCGATATTACAAAGAACTGACAAAAGGACATGGTTTAAATTTAATTCCAGTTTTCCTTTGAGTTATCCAGGAAGACCTTGGAAGCTACCGGGTTTTCAGAGGTGGGGTTTTTTAGTGTCAAGACAGTAACTTACTAGGGAGAAACTGAACTAAATAGAGCCAAGCACGTTGTCTATGCTTAAAGTCTCAGACCAGTGAACAACATCCCGTCCATTTAATTGGGGAGACTGGATGTCTCTGTGCCAGCAGCGCCCTGCCCAAGCTGCTAGCAATCCTTTTAGACAAGGTAGGCACGGAAAGCGAATGCGCTGAAGGTCAAGGGATTACGTGTGTCTTTTAAAACCCTGACTAATAAAAAATCAGGACTTTTGCAAACTGTTTGGCAGGGAGAATGAAAAGCTTTGTGAAAAACTGCATTGTTATTGACATATCTGCCAAGATTTCAGAAGTCCTACCTTCAGTGCAATTTCCCACATGAATTCTCTGGCCTTCCCTGAAAGGTAGGAGAGGAAGGGAGTGAGCAAAGAGTGGGCAGGCGTAAGAGAATGGGAAGGAGAGAGAGCAAAAGAAAAAGAAATGACTGATAAGGTTTTCCAGGAATTCATGCTGCCCTTGTTACGGTATTAACGCACCTCAGGTTAGTCAAGAGAAAAAGCATGATGGAAAACTGGCTGAAATCCTCTATTTCAGAAATGCAAAGGACTAGCCGTTCTGGAGAAGGGAGAGATGGCATGGTACAAGAGTTCACAAGGAAGGGAGACTGCTTCTCGCTGTGCAAGGGAGGGCCCAAGACAGTTTAGATGCCCTCACGCTGATGAGAAACATTAGAGCTGGCAACACCTGGAGGACCTTGGAAGTCTTCAGCATCAGGAGTAACCTTCTGGAGGACCTTGACTTGCCACAATAGCAACAACAGCCATGCCCCCAAGCAGGATGGCTTGGAAGGCAGTCCTTGTTTCATGGGAAATTGATGAAAAATTCACTCATCAATTTTCCTCACGTTTTATGTTTTTACAAGGGAACCTATAGACTAAATCAGCACTTTTTGCCATTTCTGTTTTCCACCTAAATTTTCTTCCTTATTTCCTCTCCACCCTTTTTGTTTTTAAGGGATACAATAGGAAATGAAGAATGGGGAATATGGAAAAAGGAAGGGGTGAAGAAGGAGGAAGAAGGTAATCCTTTTAATATCAGTTTTGTCTTCATCATGGGGACTATATTTTCCATATGCATTTCTTAAGGGCCCTTTGTTCTAACAAATAAATAATGGTGTTCTGGAGCTCTGTGGCCTGTTCAGTTCCTATCATAGGCCTGGGCTTTGCAGAAGGAGTTAATTTTGGCAGCAATATCTGCGGTCTTCCAGATGAAGCAAGCAGTGCAAGGAGTTCCCTCTGAATCCCTCGGTGACAATATGTGACCCATCTGTAGGACACACAGGGAGAGAAACTTGGGTCACAGAAGTTTGGGTCCAGCTTTGTAAGAATTGGTTAAGAATCTCTCAGTGGATAAAAGTGGAAAACCCTGCCGTGATCACTCCCAGGAGGTAATTTAAGTTAACTAGGCAATTTTGGCCGGTATTCAAGCAGGAAGGGATATGAGCCCTCTCAACCTTTCTTTGAAGTTATAGTTATGTATGAACATACCAAGAACATCTTTGATAGGCTCCCAGCTTTTGAAATTTGAAGTTTCTGTAATCACACTTTAAAACCTTTTTGAAGATGATCATTCCGTCAAAGTGTCCTTTTATGGCTTCTCATGTCAGGCTGGGTCAGCAGCATCACGCTGTGGCATGAAGCATGGCATTAAATCAGAGAGTGGTGTAGCTAAACTGCAGGGATCAACTATTAAGCAGGAGAAAGAAATACACAGTGCTGCACTGTGCTGACCCTTTCAATGCTGCGTATCTATTGACTTCTCAACCTGGTCAGCCTTCTCTCCTGGTCCCTACCATGTCCTCCCTGACGAGTGCTGGAGCAGGTGAAAGGCATGGCCTTTAAGAGAGCCAGAATTTTAACAAGAAAAAAATCAGGATAATTTGCAGAAAGCCTCCCATGCATGCTTCTGTCCACTCATCAGAACACGCTGCTAAGGGTGAGTGCTTCAACAAGCCTTTACCTTCTCCTTGAGGATGAAGAGTTAATGCAGGCTGGTGGCCAGGAGGGATCACAGGGATAGACACCAATGGTGGGCGGGTTCCTTAGGTTTTGAGGAGGTGGAACCATCTGGATATTCACAGCTGGTGAAAGAAAGTATCAAGAGCTGGGCTTGTTTTGTTGGTCTTTGCAGAAATACACCAGTTTTCACCAATCCTGGCTTTCATCATAGTTTGTCTCACATTTTCCTTTATTTGCAAATTTAATGTCCTGAAATTGTTCCCAATTTTCTTTATTTCTTCTACATTTGTCTGTGACTTCATGGTATTGACTTTCTTCTCTCTCCTCTGCAGCATGTCAAATTTTTTTCTTGTGTTTCTGTGTTTTAGTAGCTTGCTCCTGATAAAAGCAATGACTTCTCACTGGCTAGAGCAATAACAATTGTGGGAAGCATTCGTACCCCAGTGTTTAAGGCCCTCAAAGATACCTCAGTGACCCACACTCAGAAAGCTAGAGGGCAGCGGAGGGTCCCCACAGAGACTCAGACACTGTGGGACCACATGGGATATTCTTGGGTTTGTAGCTCTGCCCATCAGCATCTCCTCATCACTAAGAGGTCTCTTCCAACCACTAAACAAGACAATCCCACCTTAGACCACTTTCCTTTTTCTCCTCTACTTAAGTATTTTCCAAAGGAGCACAGCTCCAGAAGGAGGGTCTGAGCCCACTTTCCTCCAGAGTAGCCTCCAGACATGGGGCAAAAGCGCTCACCTGGGACACTCTGGTGTGAGCAGAGGTAGGAACGAAGTCTCCCTTTTCCTGGTGGCATTTTTTAACTACTAGGATATTAGAAGCTGAAAAGGAACAGGAAGAGAGCAGAGGACATTGAGTGTACATTCATTCATTTGAGCCAAGCCTTCAGGCAACCTGAGTGGACAATGCTTAATTCACAGCTGCTGGGAGGACATAGGCATGACTCAGGGACAGGGCTGCTCAGCACTGCAAGGGTGAAGGCACCTCCAGGCTTGTCCAGGACCGTGCTGTTGCATGCTCCCAAGGCTAGACAGCAGCAACAGGTGTAATTTTGGGTTGGCATGGCTTCAGTGTGAATAAGGCAAACTTCATCAACTCCATCCACGCTATATCAAGCATGCTGAACCCAAGGGAGCCAGCCTGGGGTACAGCCGGGGCAATCTTAGCTTTCTTGAATCCTCTCCTTACAGCAAAAGCAAAAGGGCTTCCTCATCTTGTTGTCAACATCAGAGGTGGGGCAATCCTGAGACTTTCAGGTCTGGACCAGGATCTCAGCAACAAACAGTGGAAACACAGGGCCAGGGAAACACATAGTTGGTCCTTAAATAGCATTCCCACAGGGCTGGGATTGCAGGATTCACCTCTGTCCATTGGGCTGCTCCTTCAGAGAAACAAGGTTCCTTACGCTTTCAATTTCTCATTTTCTCCCTCTTCATCCAAGATGACACTAATGTACTAATGCTCAGAGCAGGCGAAATTGTTGTTCCCTCCACACACAGAGCCTGCAGCTTGGTCGCAGCTGTGTGAAAGATGTATTACACTAATGGAGTTTTCTTGTTGTTTTTTTTTTTTTTATTTCAGATTGGATAAATACACAGTAGGGCTACATCTGATTTCTAATCCATTAGTTGCCTCTTGCCCCTGTTGGAAAATGCCAAGTTATGTTCTCCATCTCCCGTCTCCATTAACTCTCACTTCCAAATTAAGCAGCTTCTGACTTTGCTGTTTTTAGCTGCAGCCGTGCTCTGCATCACCACTTGTTTGGATCCTGGTGCTTCTTGTGCCTCCTCCAAATGGAGAAACACCTCGGAGACAGATGAAAAAGGGCTTTGTAGTGACGACTGCACAATGTGACCATCGGTGAGAGCAGGAACTGGCCTTGGGTACCCTCAGTCCAAGTTTTGAAAGCACACAACATATGGTATAACACAAAACCCTCCATGGGGTTGCTTGCAACCCCATTCATTCAGATCTGGCCCAGAATCTTCCACTGAAGGCTTGCTTGCTGTGTCGCAGGCATTTGGCTTTCTGTGTCCGACCTCAGCATGAGAAATTTAAAATTGTTACATCTTCCATTTGCAATTGCACCTAAATGTCAATGAAAAGCCAACTGTACAAATTGGCCATTGCTTTACTCCAGCTTTACACTGCTGTAACTTTTTTGAAATCCAGTGGAGTGGTTCAGAGGTGAGTGCAATCCATATTCCGTAGGATTGCCTTCAGCAGTAAGGGTTTGACTTGTGATCCGTTCTCAATGTGCTCTTTCCCACCAAGTACTTCCAAGTGCTAACATCATCATTGGAGAGGTCACCCAGAGTTCAGCGTTCTCAAGAATCTCCTGCTTTGTTTTTTGGCACTAGCAGCACCACAGCATCGCTTAAATTAAATTCTCTTGAAAAGAAAAAGACAATTCTGCCTCTCAGTACAAGATTTCAGGCATATTTGTTAGGCGATAATTACTCTTAACCCATCATGGACCTTGCAAAATAATCTTGTTCTTTGTAGATAATGATCTGTTTTAGGAATGATTACATTACACTTACAATAAGAAAGCTCACAAATTTATTTGTTTTCTATTAACCAATCAAAAACTGTAATGCATCATAAAGCTTGGCTGCAGGAAGGATAAAAAAGTGCCAGGCAAAACCCTCTACGCACTTCTAGCCTCTAAAAAATTAGCTGTTACAATTTTAACAGCAAACTGTTACTCATGAGCAGTTTTCCCATTTAATTGCTACCTAATTCATGTCTTTTGAAGTTATTCCATGCTTCACAATACCCTCTGTGCCTGTAGTTAGTGGCAAGACATGTCGGAATATGCATTTTCCCTTTGGGTCAGTAGAGAACCCACAACACCAAAGAAACACAAGCACAGACCCAGCAGGTAGCGAGTAGATATGCATAATTTAGTTTTGTGAGTATTTTCTCCCTCCGCAGTATGAAAAAGTGCACATATCAGATATTTGCTGGGAGGAGGGGGCTGCTGAGACCAAGAAGGATGCTGCCCTGATTCCTTTGCTCCCTGCTGGGAAGCACCAGGCTCTCTGGCTTTCCTGAAGCTGCAGCCTTTCATCCTTGGTCTGGGCCCACTGTGAGGAAAGACACAAGTTTATCTTTGGGGCAGCATAAGAGCAAGTGAAGGAAGGTCTGACTCCAGAGTCGGAAGTGCTGTCTAACAGGGCAGGACCCTGTTTTCTCATCTGTCCTCTCAGAGCTTCTCCCGTGCTTTCTGCAAGGCTGCAGGTCTGTACCTGTTAATAGAGCAACGCCGAGGAGTGGGTCCTCGTTGGGAGCCCGAAGGTGAGCTAAATCCTGCTATGGAAGGGACAATGTGACAGTGGGGATCAGACTACAGCAGGCTTTAGGGGTTCCCATGGTGCCATCACAGTGTAGAGACATGTAGGTGTATTGTGGATGCAAAGTCAGGATTCCTTAGGGGTTATAGATGTTGCTGTCTTGAATCATTCCTGTTTCACAGAACTTAGTGCTACAACCTCTGTTTATTTAGTCCAACCAGATATACAGTAAATACCTCGATAAACTAAATCAAGAATCAGTATTCAATAATTCATGGCTGTGTGAACAACGTATCCTTTCCACATTAGCAAGATATTTACTCTATGACTATCTTGAGCTGAATCAACAAGGCTGTTAGGAAACAATACAGGAAGGCATAACAATACAAATTTTTATAAATGATTAGGTAGGAGTTCATCATTACTAGAAGCTGCAAATCCACAGCAGTGAACATTACTCTTGCCTAAAAATAGGCGATTTCCTGATAAGAAACCGTGCTGAATAAATTACTGTTTTGTTGCCTCTTCCATGAAAATCTGCAATTTATGCTACCACAGATACCAAACGGACAGCGTTCTCTTCTTTTTCCATACAGACCTTTGCATTATTGCCTGGGGCATTTCCAAATCCAGCATTTCATCAGATATACCTCTGAGGTATCAAGATTGCTCTTTAACCTCCAAATCCCAGACAGCTGCTGTGTTAAATACAAGTATATTTTATCCTTCTTTAGTACCTAGTCCTTAATCAGAGACACTGAAGATGCGTGGAAAAGAGTCCCTCCTTACTTCCAACATCTAATTTTAAATTCCAGATTCTCCCCTTAGATGTTCTTGCCAAACAAGTTCATTGCTCCAGGAGAACAATATGACCTGGAATAAACAATCTCCAAACAGAACAGCACGGCTGGCTTGCAGAGTATTTATCTTTTAAAACAATGCTTTGCAGGGCAGAGATATGTAGAAGAGGGCAAGTTATTTGGTTTTATTTCAAGTCTGGAAAACTGCTTTACTACGAAAAGTGGAAGAGATGATGTGATCTGTTTTCTGAGTACCTGAGTAACAGATTGCTTCTGGATAGGATCTTCCCGTGTCTCCAAAGGCACGGGAAGATCTATGACTGAAAGCAGAATTCAGGAGAAGTCTGGCAGGAAATACAGCCTGCCTTTTTTTTTCCCCTTTTTTTTTTTTTCCCCTTTTTTTTTTTTTTTTTTTTTTTTTTGAACAATAAAGCGGTTAGCTTGTGAGGAGGTAGTTTACCTGTACAAGTAATGAATTGTCAGCCATGTGAAGTCATTAAACCAAAGGGGGAAGATTATCTAGAGGAGATGTTTCAGCTCAGTCAGAAAACAAGGGCTTCCTGGAGCACTCACGTGGGTGCTTGGGAGGTCAGAAGGGCTTCTAGCAGTTTCTTCTGTCTCTAAGATCTATAACTCAAATAACAGTGTATTTAAAACTTTGTCTAAAAAAAAAAAAGAAAAAGAGTTATTGTTCCATTCTGTGAGGAATATCGGCTTTACAGTGTTTAAAATTGCAGTCAGGGCACTGCAAGTCCTTGTAGGAGATGATTCGGGTCAGGTGCAGGAAAGCCTGTATTTTCCTTTGAATTTTTCAATTATCTAAGTTGCATTTGGCCAAACTTCTCATTTCTATTTAATTGATAACTTCCAAGGGGTCTGGTATTGAAGAATCTGTGAATAGTATCACTGCAATCTGAAGAGAGATGGAGGAGAATGCTTTGGTGACAAGATAACCTTCTCCCCGCTGTGGAAGTTTCGTCTTTGTCTTGGGTCTTTGTCTCAGTTGCTGATATCTCAGCCATTCCCTGTCCTAAGTCATCACTTTGCTACAGCCCACCAATGTCCTGCAACTCAGCTCATCACTGGTAACTTACTGGTAACTAGCTGGTAACCATGACAACTCAGTTGCTGCACTCACATGCCTAAACCATGAAGCCATGGTCTCGAAGTAAAGAAATTACCTTTCTGTTTGGTTGGTTTTTTGTTGTCTTATTTGCTGGACCCTAAACTCCTGTTGGACATTTCTGATTCCTTTTAATAATGAATAATTTCTTTTCAAGAAAACCCATTATTTGACAACCAAATTTGGGCAGTATTTTTGTGCCACTGCCTCAGCGTTCTTGCAATTCGTAACATGTGTTCCCAGCCCAAATTCCTATTTGAGATAGAGTCCATTTTAAGCTCCCCCACCCAGTTAGCAGTCCTCTCTCTCCATTCTGGTGGAGCCCAATACGAAAGGGGAACACTTGGCTGCCAAGAGCGGGTTTTTTGCCAGACTGAATATTGTGTGCTGCCGGAATGCAGTGAGAGTTCACAGTCCTTCGTCAACACCCCACATGGAACCGCCGTGCCAGGAAAATAGAGATCACAACTCTTGGTCTATGTCGGGATCCTCAAATACCGTCTCTGACATTGTGTTTGATAATGCTTAGTGGAAAAGAAAAAAAATTAAGTCCCATCCCCTGCAGGAAACTCAGTACAGCAGCGTCTGAGTTATATCACAACAGCACTATGCCACTTAAATCATGGTTTTAAGAGGCTGCTGATCAACCTCAGAGGCTTATACAGCTCCCTTCCTTTGCCCCTGAAGCATCCGAGTTCCTCATAATCTTTGACAGATTTAAGGTAATAGCACGGCTTGCTATGAATTGTCCCCATTTTACAGAGAAAAATATGAGTGACAGTGAAACTAAGGGCCTAATTTTTCAGTACGATAGAGGTCACCCAGTCCAGCTCTTTGCACAAAGGCTGTTTCAGCTCTTCTCAAACTCTTATAGCTGCTCAGACACCTTGGCTGATGGAGGGAGATGCTCCCGCCTCCCCAGGCTGCTGGCTCCAGTGCTAAACCACTGGCTTTTGGAGGCTTCCTTTACTGACCGATCTGTCTCTCCCTTACTACAACTCATACCCATAACTTCTTGCACTGGACATGGAAAATGGACGTTTCCTCTCTGCAGCAATAGTTTAAACATTTAAGCTCTCGTATATCTGCCTTCTGTTCTTTAAACGAAACAACCCTCGCTCTTTCAGTCGTTATGTTTCCCAGGTTCCTAGTCATTTTTATCTTTTTTTGTTTTTTTGTTCCCTGGACTATCTGCCATTATTTAATGTCTTTCTTGCTTTCTGGGACCTATGTCTGGACAGCTGACACCTCACCACAATGGCACAGAAGGAAGGTTTATAATACAGTACTCCTGTACGCATGTCCCAGGATGACTTTTTATTTTTTTCACAGGAGTCTGAGGTTTCTTCCTTTAAGTCTTTGCAGGCTCTTCATCCAGCTGTCCTCAGCTTGTGTATAAGCAATTGCTTGTTCCAAACCGTAAAATTTGTCCAGATTGTTCGTACTTACAATCAAAGCGTCTCTCAAACCACCTTCCATTCTGGCCCAGCATCACTGAGGATGTCAGATTCGTTCCAGTTTCTCCACCATTCATCCTCATTCCAGTTTCTCCACTCTTATTCCGGTTTCTCCGGTATACTTCCAGAAATGCAAGTTACCTGACCTGTGGTTCCATTTCCCTTTTCTGCCTCCGTTACATCCTGGTCCAACTACATTGGCTCCAGGAGAGGTTTGCAATCATTCCAAGCATGAGATTAAGACACAAACGAGGTCAGACACCGTTCACTGCAGTTTCATTGTTATTCCCCAGCAATAGTCACTAAAACGAGCAACAGAGTAAAGGCAGAAGTGAAGAAAGGTAGAAAGGAGAAGCAGTATTACAGAGCACAGCAAGAGTATAGTCACCACCACAGGCCCAACAACCTCTCGATGGTCCTCCAGGATTTCAGGGGCATCTCATTGATCCATGGTCCCCAAGTTGTGATGATGGTGGGGGTTCCAGTTCCCAAATTGTGGTGGGTCACAGCACCAGTTTTAGTCCAGGTTGGTCTGTAGCTTGATCAATCAGCATGATGATGGCCTTTGCCCAGCTAATTGTTGTTTGACATGGTTGCCCGCCATATGAGCTCTTCCTGACCCCTTTTGCTTGGGCAGTGCTTGGCTCAGCACAGCCACATGCCTCAGTGAGTTTGCAGTTAACAGAGTCTGGCCACTCTGATAACCAAAGGCCTCCACCATTTTCAGCTGGTGGCAACACACCCTTTTCACCTGGGGGCAATCTTGGGTGGTGACCGATAAGGAAAAGAATGGTCTGCAGAATGTGCTAAATAGATACAAGCAAGCTTCTTATCCTGCCGTGAATTTGCAGAAGCTTAAGCAAGCTTTGAGACAATTATTTTATGGTTCCAGTCTCTCACAGCCTCTTCCTAAATCCAGCAATGCTTTTTGATCTTTCAAAACATTTTGGCCTCTCTCCTATGCTCTAGAGGGACGGTGCTAACCTCTGAAGACGTGGACCTTGTTCCTGTTGAATCCATGAATATTCTCAGATAACTTTCAGCAGCCCTTCTCAGTATTTAAAATGTTTAAAAGTGCTTGATGATTTATATTGTATTTCTAGAAATATCTACAGGACTATTTTAAGGGAATTTAGATGATAAGGTGTTCAACTACAGATACAAGATTTTTTTTGGGAACTAAATATAATCCAAGTATCTTTTTAGGCCACTAAGAAGCCTTGAAAATTCCACCAGGACCCAAAATCTTTGAGATCTTTAGGATCCCATAAGCGTAATTGAGGACTTAGGATCTAGGAGACAGACAACAAAAAGAATTAAGTGTTATGTGCCCTGTCCCTATCCAGACCTAGCTGTGAGTACCTACCTCTAGGTGCACAAATGACTTTCACAGCCTGGTCCCAGGCAGGACAGGCAGATCATAGATCTACATGGAACAAAACACGATTCTCTCAAGTCCAACAGAAACCTGGCAAGTTTTGTACTACTCTTTCCTCCCAGAGGGTGGTGTTTTCTATGGACCTTCTGAGCACAAGGGTTGCTTGAGTCGCTGGGAAAACGCAATCTTTTAGTTCATGATAAATCAAACTAGGTAAAATGAGAGCACAGCAGTCACATGGGTCAGTAAATCTGACTCTGCCCAAACCTGTCCTTGCAGTCAACCTTTGCCACAAAGGAGCGCATACCTTAAATAAGGCCGGGAGAAAGGAAGAGTTACAATGTCATATTTCCAGGTTCGGTGCAAAGAGTGATTAAGGTCCTTTGATGTATAGCTTAATATGCTGCTTAACAGAAGCGGTTTTTTCCAAAGCCATGCTCCAAATATGTGGAAGGGCTGATTTTGAACCCGCACCACTGAAGAACAAGTGAGGGATGACACCAACCATCTTTTTCTGCATGCAGCCAGATTTCAGTGATTGCAAACATAGACTCGATTTTGATGTGTTTGAGAGGCAACGGAAGTGAGATTTCACCTTCACCCTTTTAGAGTTTTTTATTCACTATACAGTTTACTGTAGGAAAAATTAAACATGTAATTAATGTCAAATCAGCTCAGTTGATTTATATATATTGCATACATTCAACAGAAACTGGCACTGCATGTGAACACCCACTTCCTGAGACAGCACCATTTTATTTCTGCATGAACAGAACTGTCATATCTTCTTATTTACCTTCTTAAGTTAAATGAAGTGTTACCCAATGAGTCAAATGCCAGTTATGCTAGTTTATTTGTCAGTGTTTCAAGTGTACACTCATAATATTTTAACAGCTTACAGCACTTATGTTCATCTATAGCTTATTGTCACAACAGGAGATGGGCCTGAGAAACTCTGAGGACCTTCAGTATTAATAACAACAAAAATGCAGCTGATATGCATTTAGCTGGTTGCATACCTGTGGCAAATATTCCACTCAAATTGAAAAACTGGATGGTCAGAAGAAGGTTTGTCCAGCTGAACCTCTGCATCTTGAGTAGCCATCACCGTTGGCATCATTGCAGCATTGGGTTTTGTTCCCTGTTTTAAAGGAACGTTTAGTATCCGGGAAAGATTTGCAAGAATTAATAGCCTACAACTCTCTGGGAGCAAACCATGGGCTGCTCTTTTTAGTGGAATGGCAGACATCACTGGGAGATATTAACAGGAGAGCTGGAGGTAGGATACAGGTTACTGAGGTGCTACCCCATGTTCTGAGCACTGTACTCAAGGAAGGAAGATGTAAGAAAGTGGAAAGAATTTGCAGGAAAGAACCAGAAGTGTTTAGCCATCCAGCAAGCGTGAGCTGCTCGGACAGGTAGAGGGATATGGACAGCTATAGGGAATGGGTATGGTGAGGATGATAACATAGGTAAAATGGGTCATAAATGTGAGGGCAATCAGTGTTTCTCCACCAGTTGAGGAAGAAATTAAATTCTCACCTCCAAGATTTCCTTTGACTTTTAGAGAAACATCTTTAACTGTAACGCCAATGAAGCAGGGAGCTGAGTCCTCTCTGGTGGATGTCTGCAAGAACATGAGATGAACAGTCTGCCCTGGGAGCAGGGCAGGAATAAGGGATTTTTTCCCTCAGTGCAGAGCTTTGATGGTCCTGGTGGTTTTAGCTTCCTTACAATTCTGTGATTTACACTACTGAATGAACTTGTTGATCTCAGGCTCCACAAAGGGGCCCTGGAGGCTCCAGGTGGATCAGAGGTTTTATTTATTACATGCTACACAAATGCAAACCAGGAATCAATTCCTGTGCAGGAAAAGCTCTCTTTGCACACCTGAGAATTGTTTTAAAAGAAGATAAATTTCCTCAGTGGAGCTGCCAGTCAGCTGCGTTTCCCTCCTGATTATCTCTTTCCAAATTTCTTTTATTGCCCAGAACAATTGTCCAGGAGAAAAAAAGAAAGAAAGAAAGAAAGAAAAAGGAAAAAAAAAAAAAAGATACTTTTCCTTTGTCAGGATTTGCATTTATCCAGCAGTCTGCTAGGATATTGTCATGCCCAGAAGTTCCAGAAGTCCCCTCCGTCTACACTGTTGGACCAGTCTCTGTGCAGAGCAAGTCCAGGGCCTCAAAAGGGCAATGCACTTTTGGCACGTCTGGGAGAAGTCTGTGCAGAGCACCTGCAGCAAATTGAACAGGGCTTGGGAGAGCCACCACACATGTGGTGTACAGCTCACGCGGTCTATGTTTCAGTACAGCATTTCTGAGATATAACAGTTAGGTGCCTTCAGCTTAATCCAATGGATTTCCCCTTGTTAGAGAATCATGAAATCCTAGAATTGTTTTGGTTGGAAGAGACCTTTAAGATCATCAAGTCCAACCGTCAACCCAGCACTGCCAAGTTACCTCTAACCCATGTCCCTCAGCATCACACCTGCATGCCTTTTAAATACCTCCAGGGAGGCATGTTGATATCAATAGCAGAACTTGGAATGGAAATCAGGTCTCCTTGTGGCTAATATAATGCCTAAACTGCAAGAGCATCTACCTTGTCCCAAGAGATTTAACTATATTAAACTATCACTTGTTTCTCCTCAAAATAAAATCAGGATTGTGGGACAAGTCAGCTTGCTGATAAATACTGGTTAGTCCTTAATTCCTGTTCTAATTGTCATCACATTACACTGGATAATGCAAAGCACCATGGCTCTTTCTCCCTTGTCACAGTATTGGAAAGCTGCATGAACTTTTGCAAAAAAAGTTTATTTTATAAACTTTTACGTATTGGGTTCAACAATTTTGAACATATTTCTCAGAAGTGACATTTGAATTCTCCAAATATTTCCCAGGGTGACACCTACGGCTATAATACTTAGAGGAAAGACTTGAACTTCTGTGGCGCTCATTTTGAAACAGTATTCCTGAGATAATCTGCAGAATAACCCCCCGGTTTATTTCATAAACCAGAAAGTGAAAGTCATAAACAGTCTTGAATGAGTGCGTGTAGGACTGGCACAACTCTTTTGGATTAAAGAGACTATGCCACTACGTCACTATGTAATAAAGTTAAAATCACCCTTTTCAAACTCTCTCCGATGAGACGAAATAGGTTTCCCTGTTTGTCAAGCCAGGGATGAATTTAGCTTTTGCGTCTCAAAGTACAGATAAATTTTTGAATTTGGAATAAAATGTGGCGCTTGATGAGTCATGAGAGCTGCCGTAATGTACCCCTTGCCCCGCTCCTGTGGCAGGCGTGGAAAAGAAATGGGATGTAACACACTCTTTGTGTTGCACTCGCAACCACACAAACATTTCCTTTAAATGAAGGCAAAACTGCTCCACGGAAATATACTGTTAAAAACAATTTCAGGCAAGACATTTTAAGCGTGGATTGTGCCTTACAAGCCACTCCAGCTGTACTGAAAACCACCCCTGAAACATTTTGTTTGAGCAACAAGAACATAGTGTAAATTTGACTCAGCAGAAAGCCCTTAAAGTCAATCTTTACTTTTCCAAAATAAAAGCGATTGAGCACTTACATTTCTTTGAATAATGGAAAAAGCTCCAACTTCCCTCCAAAAAATAATTATTGCAGGGCAGAGATGGGGCAAGTAAAAGCTATGAGTAACTGAAGACAAAGAAATCCCATGTAATGCTCAAACCTTCAACTGCATGTCAAATATGCAAGTCCACAGAAAGCCAAGTATTTTCTGAAAGGTTACCACTTTCAGGTTTTTGAGGTCTCTTCAGGGCCTCTTCAACCACAGAAGCTGAAGCAACTCAGAAGCTTCAGAGTTTCAGGACTTGAAACAGCTTTTTGGACAAATGGAGCTTGTGAAATGCTTGCACTCCGGTGCGCTTTAAAAGGAATGTTGAAATCTAAAAAATTGTTGAAAAACAATTTGGTCTGGATGGTTACCTTTTCTCCATGGTTACCTTTTCTAAAAGTGACCTGAGGCACAGAAAGAACTAGCATTCCACTCAAGGAGAACAGGGAAATCTTGCATTGATTTCTATGCTTGAAGTACATGTAATTTGCGTGGGAAAGAGAGACACAGGAGGAGGGCAAAATTAGTTAAAAAAAATTAATTGCACACATTTGTCTTTTTCACAAGACTATGAGGTTTAAGATACATACCGTTTCACACTAAGCTGTTCAGACCACCGAAGTGCTGCACATCTTCACAGGCCTATATGTATTTGGGGTTTAAATGGTTCCCATCGTAGGTTACTTGAAGACTGTTCCTTAAACTAAATTAGAGACCACAGTTTTCGAATGAAAAATGAGTGTTCAAAATGGGATTTGTACCAGTTTAATGGAATCATTTGAAATCCACATTTTTAATTAACCTCTGCCAGTCTCCGTCACTAAAATGCCTTGTGTTTCGGTGACGGCCGCGCAATTACTTTGTTATCTTACTCGGCTGGCTCCTCTGACTCCACACATCCCGGTGAACAGTGCCCTCCATCCTGCTTCTGCCTTCCTGGGATGGAGGCCACAAGGAACAAACTTGGGACAAATATTTGGGAAAACCTCTGTGGGCTTGGCGTGGTTTATAAACAAGACGAGCTCTGACCAGGCCAGAGCAGAGGCAACTGGAGCTGCTCTTGTGTCTTTACACCCTAATCACCAGAGACAGTCAGGAACTCATGGATTATTTAACCTGAGTTTATCCATGCTATCCTGCAAGCTACCTGTGTGAGACTAGCCAGAAGACCTTCCTAAAATAATCAGCACGCTGCTTTGAAAAATACCTCACCGGTTTACACATTTCCAGTGATACATGTGTTTATACATTTCCCAACACCCAGCCAGTGGTCCCATTGGTTAATTTACTCTCATCGTCAGGCGTGCATTTTGTTTCTACTCTTAATTTGTCTAGTTTCGGCTTCCAGCCACTAGATCTTGTTACATATGGGCCTGAAAGACTCAAGAGGCCATTATCCTAATTTCTATTCCCTGTGTCGGTACTCACTCGTTATGATCAAGTCATCTTTTAGTCTCTTTCTAAATTACCCACATTGTGCTCCTGCAGTCTGTTGCTACCAAGGCATATTTTACCACATTTCCAACATTTGTTTGGTTCCAGTATGAGCCTTGTTTAACCTGTTAACCTTCTCCTGCAGCTGGGGACAAAGGACATAACGCAGTAAACCCGTTCCTCTCACATCAGCACTAAGTACCAATGGAACAGAAACCCGTTGCTCCCCCTCAATAGTTCCCTGTATTTGTATCCAAGGATATCATCATCCATTTGGACGGGGGTTCTCGTCCATCTGATTATCCAGCACCCGCTTTTCGGATCACTGCTTCCTGCACCAAAGTTCTCTGAGGATCTTTTTTCGCAGCGTAGGTTTTTGCAAAGCGTTATTAGAGCACATGCCGCTGCTTCTTTTCCTCTCGCTTACCATCTGACATAAAACGTTCTTTATCAGCGGATTGCCCTTTTTATTTTTGTCAAATAGATTATCTTTAACCGTGTGCAGTTGCAGTTTTCCAATGTTTTCCAGCAGAGACCCTGGCCTGAGAGCATGACAGATGCTGGGCTGGAAAGAATAAAACTAAGCCAACTTTCCCTGTATGCCTATAAGCCATCTACACATTATTTTGTTTTCTGTCATTCTCACTTAGCTCCATAAATGGATTTAGCCTTAAATGACGAGTTCAAAGAGAAGAAAATAAATATATGTGGGGATTTTTTTCTAATGAGGCTTTCACTTACTGTAGCTTGTGAACTGGCAAAATCTAGGCACTAATACACTCTGTCTTCAAAATTGCTGGCTGAAAACCAGCCTACAGGAGCAGAGTTTGTAATCAGTGACGGTTAGTATATTTGCGTGACTTTGTGTTTATAATGTGGTACTGCTGCTTACTGCAAAGCAAAATAGAAATATTAATTCAGTGCTGAGACTAAAAATGAGTTTGGAGAAAAATACCAGGCTTGGCACAGGAAACCTTAAATTGTATGAGAAACGCACGTTGCTGTCCAGAATCTGAATTTTTAAATGGCAGCGCTGTGGCTTCCAGCCTGTTTCTCTGCTTCCTGCCAACACACTGAAAGATTTTTCAAGGTTTCTCTACGAGAATGCATTGCCTCGTCCTCAGAGGCTCTCTGCAATTTCTCTTCTACAGAGGAATCAAAATCCTGCCTCCCTGAATTTTTCCCTAGACTCGGCTCCTCTGTTCCCTTACCTTGCCAAGAGGCTAGTCACCTTCTTGACATAAATTATCTCCTCCACTAAGAGTCTTGGTAGCATGGGGGCAGAAATTTAATTTGCTCCTGCAGGTAGAAATCTTCACAATCTCTTTTTGGACTTTATCACTACAGAAGTACTTCGGGACTGCACGGACAAGTGAAAGCAGTGACTTATCACAGCTTAATAAATGTATCACTGTCAGCCAGGTTGAAGTAATTACCCACTGTGTGTACTCTCCTGCCGCCGTGACGGCCGGGCAGAGCTCATTCGATCCAAACACCGGCACGATCACTTGCTCGGCTGCAGAAACATAGTCATTCGTTCATAGCCATTTTTGCTTTCTCTCCTGGGCATCCAGTCAACATGTTCCTCCACTTCTCAGCTCTGGAATTTGCTGCAAAACCACCCTCGCAGCAGTCCCATGGCATGTTGCTCCAATGTTTCATTTCCGTAGAGTGCTTTAAGCTGTCACGGTTTTAACAAGGATCTCAAAACAAAGAGTGCGTCTTACCCATACCGTGATTGTCGCTGCTCTTGTTTTTACCTCCCCGCACTTGCTCTTTTTTGACAGCACTCTGCTTTGTTGGAGGAACAGGAACTATTTAGTCTATTTACGAGGAGATGCTGACTCCACCTCTAAATCCTAACCGGGTTGCTTCCCCAGATCCCTGCTCTAGCTCACCTAGGGGTTACCAATGTGATGCAGGTTACAGGGTGAGCATCCCTGACCCCGGGGGTGCCTGAGGTCAGGCTGGATTTTCTACAAGCCTGACCTTAACGACTCTGTCAGTCAATCACAACTAACCATGTTATTGTCTTCTGTGGCCAGTTCAAGCTCTTCAAACAACTTATTTTATTTTTTTGGATTTTTGTGTTTACCTTAAAGACAACTACAGTGTGTCTGTAGGGACCATCATTTATAACGCACACCCAGATACTCTGAAATAAAACTTGAGAAATCATGATAAAGAAATGTTAGATATAGAGATTCCTTTCCACCTTTCCCTCATTAAGGAGTTTTAATCAACTTGCTTATATTTTCCAGTCCGAACCACCCAGGAAAATCTCATTCACGCTGGTTTTGAAGGATCATTGCAGAGACATTACATGGATGCGTGGTAAGAAGGTTCTCACCATTTCTGACAATATTTTAAAGACAAAGATGCTTTCTTACTGACAAAGTAGGAATCATGCCGCAATTATCTCCTCTCAGTCCTGGTGAGCCATGAAGTCATCTTGATCTAGAATGATTACCCCAAACATCACACAGCCTGCCTTCAAACCTGGGCTGAAGTTAGAACCTCCCAAAATCTCCAATGAGCTGTGAAGGACTACGCAGAGCAGAGGTGCAGAACATCGGAGAGCTAGAGCAGGCAGAAGCCTATCTGTCGCTGGATGCTCAGCTGAGGTTGTAAAACTGCAATCATACACTTTCCGTTTAACAAATGAATACTTAATTGGTGTCTATCACTGAGAATAGCGAGGGATACATACGTACGTGTAAGCAGCTGCAAGGAAAATAGCTGCAGCTCACCGCTGCTAACATGCTGGGCAAATTTCCTCATTGTTCAAAGAAAGTAATTTTTTTTTATTTGTTTATGACAGAGATCTGTTTCTTAAGTGGCAGAAGCTGTTAACAAAATCTTGTAAAAAAGGAAAAAAATTGTGTTGTACTTTGCTTCATTCTTCATCTCTTTCACAGCAGTGATTAACTAAGCATAATGCACAAGAAAAACACAATGCAATATCTGGCCGCCTTCTCCTTCAAAAAGCCAACGCAGTTGTACAGAATAAGAATTCCTAAAAAAACGGGTCAGTCTGTACTCTGTGCGTAGAAAGCTGCTCATATATTAAACACCAGACAATAAGGGCTGTTCATTTTACCAATGACCAGATCCAAGTGTCGCATCCAAAAATATAATGGCCAAAGAAGCAATAGAAAAACATGAAGATAGTCACATGCTCACTGAATTAAATAAAACGTTTGAACAGTGAAACACAGGGTTGTCAGCCTTGGTTCAAGCTTGGGTGAAAGGAGCATTGGTGGGACAAAGACAGCCAAAGAGGCAACTGCAGGTACCTAGTTGTCTTCTCCAACCAGAAATGGAGTCCCCAAGCTGATGAAAACCTGTAAGAAGGTACCCAGAAAAATTCCAAAATAACAGACTTCATGTACCTCCGGCTTGGCATATTTTATTCTTTGTTATTTGGAGGCTTCTTTACAGGCATTTCACTTGGCAGCTCCCATTTCCTGGAAGAAAATTAAATAAGACTGCTGCATGTAACCAGGTGGCAAACAAGAGGGTTGAAATTTAGCCTGGGAATGGTAGGGTTGGGAGGTTTCACCTGACAGCATGGGAAGGGAAAACGTCTCCACAAAGCACTGCACTCCTGAAGAGCTAAGTGTGACCTCAGCACCCCTCACCGAATATCCATCACAGCCACAAATCACAGTGAGCTGTCACTATGCCCAGTCTTTGCTGCACGTCCCCTTTTTCCCCCTCTGATCTAAAGCATAACCTTAAAAGCGCCTCCTGCACCCTTGTTCCACTTTCCTCTCCCGTGCTACCCATCTAGACATGACCGTGCACTTCTTCCTCACTTCTCCCTGTGCACAGACGTAGAGATCAGTACCTGCGAACCAATAAGGTTTATGGGCAGAGATAAAAAATAGATTTAATCGTGTCCATTAACATCTCCTGAAACACACACACTGACATACTCTATTAACTGTTCTTCTTCAGACATTTTTCATTTCCAGTGTCCAATTCCTGATTCTGAGGCATTTAATTACTCTCACTTTGTTATAAGATCCTACTAAATCTCTTGACTTATGCAATGCACCATAAATAAGGCCTTTTTTCCCACATTGCCTGGTTACTTTACGATTGCACAGGTTTGTTGAAGACATCTGCATAATTTTTTACGGGATTTGATAGTCCACTTCACATCTTTCTTGTACGCTGTTTTCCCCATGAATCACTGGCATTTCCCACATTGCAATCATTGTCCTAAGTACCACAAAATGTAATTACCCAGAGTATTAGTCTCCCTCTGTATTACTTTCTCTCTCTTTTTTTTTTTTTTTTTTTTTTTGCACAGCCCTAGCGTTGTAAGTGTTCATACATGAGTTATTGGGATTATTTGTAGAATAGGATTAAGACGCGAGGCAAGATTTATTTGGAAAATTACCCATCGGTCTACCAAGGAAGAAGGTCAGGAACTTCATTAAAACAGATTAATGTAGAACAACTGTTATCTAATAAGACTAGAGGCCTAGAGGACCTTCTTGCTCATTGCAGAAATACCCTGCTAACATGCATTATTTCTGAGAGCAACAAAAGCTACTTTAGAAACCCTGCAGTCGCAGGCTGGAACATGACAGGAGATATATTCTCTTTAGCCACTCCAGCCATTGATAAATTAGTTCTTGCCTGAAATTGGCATTCTGTCAGTAAGCTGAAGGGGACTGCAGCAAGTGCTACAATTAGTGCTCCCCACGGAGCGAAGGCAATGACAGCGCGCCCGCCTGCGAAGCTGCTGAGAATTCCTGGGCCAGTTTTTATTATGCAGCCTTTACGGCTTATCCACTCCACTCCAGGCTCCAGGGAACAGCCTGGGTAATAATTCTGTAACTTGAGCACTTAACCTGCTTGCTTAGTTTGCAAAGCCAAGTCTTCATAAAGGAGTGACTCGTGGGGAGCCCCACTTAGAGACAGCTTGAGAAGCGTACGCTGAGCAGTATGGGCAGAATTAGTATTGCGGTGATTTAATATCTCCTTTTCTGCCTTCCATTAACATTTACGGAAAGATAGGTACTAAAACCTACTCCCCGCCCCATTTCCTGAAGCTAACCAATTTTAAACAAAGCAAAAAATCAAAAGCACAAGAGATCTGAGAAGAGATCTGCATGTACGTGCACACGCGTGTTTCGACCAGAGGTGGCCTCAGAAATACAGGCATAAATCTTATAAAAATATAAGCATAACAGGAACAGCTCTGCTGTTCTGTGGTGCTACAGTCCAACAAATGACAAATTCTAATGGGTGGTTGCGGCTTCCAGAATAGTATCTGTCTTGCTCCTTCGCCCTTGGTGAGTGATACAGCCCAGACTGAAATTTTTTCCACAGATTTATTACCATAAATCTTTCCTCCTTGAACATCACGCAACCTGTCTCTGCTTTTTCTAGCAATGGAAATGGTGTTTTATTTTTTAGTACTAAATGTCACTGGGAAAAGGGTAAAGGCAGGCAAAGAAAAGTCATAATCCACATAAAGGTGTAATTTTATTAGTTTGGTAATTGGAAAAAATTTAAAAAAAAAAACCAAAACACAAAAAGCAGGAATTGACTGAGATTTAGAATGGGCGACTGAGACATGACCTACCTGAAAGGAGCAGAAAACCAGGTCTTCATCCAAGCGCTTGAGATGACTGGGGAAAGATTTAAGCTCACATTGTGCCACAGCAAAGGAGGATTTATAATAGGCCAAGAGTCTTGGAAGATGTCTAAGAAATGTCTAATTACTGTCATAGGGTGAATATGCTAAGATCTGCGAGGAGGTGACTTTTCTGGACTACTTTTAAGCTGGGTCAGAATGATTAAATCGTTCTTCTCCTTTACAGCTCCAGCTGGTGTCCCTTTTTGGTCAGCCTCTCCTATGTACAGATCTCTGTATCTCTCACTCACCACATTTAGCAAAATTTGTGCCAAAGAACACACCCAAGAAGCACGGATTTAACTTCCAGTGCACCAAGGTCCACACCAGCTCCTTCCTGGTTTGAGAGCCATACTAAAATATTGCCTGGATCCCCTGCCTTAAAAACAGAGCTGTTGCATTTTATTATGAAATCTTTATTTAAATTTAAGCCCACAGAGTTGGAGGAACTGAGATAGAAACAGTGTTAAGGGCTGGCATGAACATTCACACGTTTGAGCATCCCAAGGCAGCACAAGAGCACAAGTCACTTAAACTCCTCCTTCTTTTCCACTTTCCCAGTGTAACCCCAGGGTCACCTTTTCACATTTTTTGAAGAATTTTCATATGCTCAGAACACATTCAAACTCAGCACTGACCTCTCTCTGAAGCCCACAGACTTCGTGAGTGCATTTTAAGTTCAAACCCTTCATATCTGCACATGCAACATTTGTGGCCATTTCTAAAGCAATTTTGTCACTCAAGAAAAATACTGGAGCCGTCCTCTTCATGTAAAATAACGTCATTTCACGAGAGCCACCAAAACAGCCCACCTCGGAGCACACACATATCCAGAACACATCTGTGAGGGACTGCCTCCCAAAACCATGTCCCGTCGTGCCACTTAAGTGACATCTCGCTCCACCATGGCTGATGCGCAGACCTACGCCTTGACTGTCCTTTCCACATGACGAGTGACAGCCCATAAAGCCAGGTTGTAGAGGAGACAGAGCCAGACCCTTCTCAGCCGTGCGCAGCAGAAGGATGAGGGAAACGGCACAAATTGCAACTTGGGGAATTAAAATGAGATATAGGGATTATTTCCTTTTCATCATGAAGGTACTCAAAAACTGCAACGGGGACCTGAAGAGGTTGAGAAATGTTTTGGGGATACTCAAAATTGGACTGGATGAGTCCCTGGGCAACCTGATCTAACCTAGAGAACCCCAGAGATCCCTTCCAGACTCAGTTGTTCTGTGATTCTATAAAACCCATCACCACTGGAAATGGGAGTTGGGTACTTGTGGAGGAGAAGAAACTGGTCACATCTCTCAGGGGGTGTGGGTGCCTTGGGACTCGGACTGCTGGAAGCACAGCCCATGGGTTAGCTGTGAGCTTATTTAACATATCAAAATGCAACTAAACAAGCACATAGAAGCAACTTCTATCCGCATTTTACATGAAATCCTGGGGCACTTGCAGAGGAGGCAGGAGATCCCAATGGGAGTACTTACACTCTGCAAACACTCCCATTAGGATGAAGCTCACCAAGATAAAGTCCCTCTCCCCCTTCCTGCTCCCTCACCTACCCCACTTTCTCAAATCCTTTTACAAAATGAGTAAAAGTAAAACCTTGCAACACGCTTGCAGTCCTCAGTTGGGTGTGGTTCTGAAGGAGGAAAAAAAATTGAATATTCATAACAAACTTGATTTCTGCCATGTATCAGATGTTATTTTATTCACTAATGAGAAAGTGGTTTCCCTAACAACAGTGCCTTTCTTTTACCTTGTCCACATGATGGTTGCAGAGATCTGCCCATCTTGTTCTAAGGATCCTGATTTTTTCATGAGATACTTTCCTCTCCCTTTTTGAAGTTATTAGCATACATTATTTGAATGTGCTGTTTAATATGGTAGCACACAAGTGCAAAAATTGGAGCAGGACTGTACGCGCTAGGCGGTACAAAGAGATACACAGAACAAAGAGATGTTTCCAGACACAAAGGAATTAAAATCTGAGCAGTAAGAGCACAATATAGGTAAATGAAGCATGCAAAAAAGATCATTTTGGTCAACATCATAAGCCAGGGTCTCATCTAATCATTTGCCCCGCAGCCATGCAGCTTTGTGGATATTACAGCAAAGACGAAGTCTAAGGACAATATGTCCTTGTCCCAACCCCGGCTCTGCCTACTGGATTTCCCAGCTCCTCACATCATCTATTCACTGCCCAATATCCAAAATACCCCTGCTGCTCCTTTCACCCTGCATCTAGTTCATAACCCTAAACTCCACATCCAAAGCTTAGCCTCTTCTCTCTGTGAAACCCCACTCTGCTGAAATTCCGTTTTGTCTAGGTGATGTGTGACTCAAGGTACTCCAGCAGATGCAGTTAGGACCCCGTCCATTGCTGTCATGAAACTGGGGGATCCCCAACTGCAACGTCTGTTGGGTGGAAGAACGCTCAGGGTACTTTCACTGTGTTAATTAGCTCAACATTCACAGCTACTTAACTGGTTCTTACTCTAAGCATGCTTGAAATTCTTCCCTGAAACCACTCATAGAAAATCCATCTATCCTGAGGTCATTTGCGTGTTGGGTCTCACAAAATGAAAAGGAAACACATTTTTTAATAAATATATCCAGGAGGGAGAAGGATATAATGAATATAGAAGGATATAATAAATATATCCAGAAGAAACAGAAGGGAATCGAGCTTTTTAAAGTAAAGAAAAATGCAGAGACAAGAACTAATGGTGTTTGAACAGACCAGAAGTAGTTCTGGGCTAGAAATTAGAAAACACTTTATCTGACTTCCTGTGGGAGTATGAGTGTGTGTAGGAAGTTGAAGTGCTCATAGTTAGAAGGTGAAGTTTGATAAGTTTTCTGAATGAGATTATAAAACACTGTTGTCCAAAAATTAAGGGGGCAAGGTGAGGGGTGGCACTAGGTTTCTCTGGTAGTTTAGGTCTGCTGCGGTCCATGTGCATCTCTTGGGTATGATGTGTGATTTCGTGCATAATCCCCCTTTGCACAGGGTGCTTTCCTCTACACCAGTGCAGCACGCTTAATAATTTATAAATAACAGTACTAATTTCTGAGATTCCTATTTCATTTTACAGTTATTTATTGGCTTTCCCATAAGAGACTGGCTTGCTGGAGCTGGGAGATAAGCTTATTAGAAACCATAGCACAATACTTTGAACACATGATTTATGTGTTTTCAGGCCACTACTGGGTAATCAGCTTATTCTGGATTCCATCCAGCCAACTTTGCTTGTACTTTAATCAGACCAGCTGTGATCCACCTGGACCATGGGGTTCTAAAAACTTGACTCAGCACACCGGGCCAGATCCTTAGAGGTTTAAATTAACTTCCTACCACTGCTGACAATGGAGTATTGCTGATTTACACCAGCTAAGCAATCTGTCTATAGTCCAGAAGTACAGTAGAGCTAGCACCATTAATAAGAGGTGGGCAGGTAATAATTTATTTTAATGAATGGTGTTGATGCATGGTGTAATTGTTTGAACTCATCAAAAACAATATTTAGAACTTAACGTGGAAATGATGTATATGGTATTGTTAATAAAATCACTACCAATTAATTTAGCCCATAAATCAGCAAAGCACTTAAACATGGACAGGTTGGGGATGAAGGGATTGAGGGCAGCCCTGCTGAGAAGGACTTGGGGGTACTGGTGGGTGAAAAGCTGGCCATGAGCCGGCAATGTAGCTTGCAGCCCAGAAAGCCCCCAGTCCCTAAAGGGGCTCCAGGAAAGCTGGGGAGGGACTCTGGATCAGGGTGGGGAGACATAGTGTCTTCCGTAGGGGAAATGGTTTTAAACTGAGAGAGGGGAGATTTAGATTAGATATAAGGAAAAAAATTTTTACTGTGAGGGTGGTGAGACACCGGCCCAGGTTGCCCAGAGAGGTGGGAGATGCCCCATCCCTGGACATTGTCCAACACTCTGCCCAGGAGACTTCGCCATCTGCAGCAGGAGTTGTGCTGAGGCCACCAGAGCAACATTAACCCAAGTAAAAATGAGGTCTGTAAGCCCATTTCCTACAACAGTGCCCTAGATCCTGACAGACTTTACAGCAATACCTTTACCCAAGAGCTGGAGCGAGCCCAGCAGCTGTCTTTTAGCCAGCTTTCTCCTCCCTCCCACCATGGTGCAGCATCAGCTCTGCTCCTCAGCACCCAGACAATCTGGCCACAAGCAGCCCGGTCCTGACCACCTCACTACCTGCAAGGCGGATGTCCTTTCATCTGGGCTCTGGGGGTTTTCCTTCTCTCTGTATCCATCGCATTCGCACGGGTTGGCTGATCTTCTCTGATTTCACAGAGTTCCTCTGACGCCCCATGGGGTTTCTCATTGGGCTCATCTTTATTCAGCCTCCACAAGCTTCCTTTGACTGAGATGATCTGAAGATAAGGATAAGAGATCAGTTTTTATGCAGATGACATGCAGATTTATGTGAAGTTTATTCCTAATTATTCTTTCTCTTCTTCTGTTTTATCAGTTTGTCTTGAGGACATGGAGGCGTCGATGTCACTTTTTTTCCTGGTCTATATTTAATACTCCTAAAACTCGAATCTTAACTATTGGTTTCAGGCATTGGCTTAAATATGCTACTTCTTTCTCAAAAATCTGATGAACGCAATGACAGTTATCATGGCTGGCCAGGGCGCAGTTCATCCCTTTCCAGCACAATGCTTGTGACAATCACAAATCGCTTCAGTACCGATTCCATCATTGCAACTACGCCAGCTGCAGACCTGAAAATTCAGGTTTATTTAGCTCTTGCTTTCAGTACTTTTTCAACCAGGAAATACAAAATTAATAAAACCATGGAAGTGTATTTTTCCACTCATTTTAAGAAAAAAGTATATTAGCCAGTGCTTTAATAGTTCTCCAAATAGACTTTAGGCAACTGCATTTATTGGTATTTCAGCCCTTTCCCATAACAACTTGACATCAGAACAAAACACGACGACTGCAGCAAATCCCAAGAACGGCATCCAGTTTTGATCCTGCTGCACAAATCACTGGCAGGTGTTAGGAGCTAATGCAACAAGTTACATGCCTCATTCAAAAAGAGCAGCTGAGCAATCTCTCAAGGTTTCTGACACATGTTATTCTCAAGGGTTTCTTTTTCTGGAATGGATTCAAAATTGATAAAAAATGGATTAATGTTTCTCCTCATTTACGGCACCATGCTGCAACACATTACAGGGAAAGTGTTTATTTTGCAGTTCCAGTTGCTGAAATAACCACTAGCCTGAAATGTAGGGTCTACTCAGTCATGGTCACAACTCAATACAGAACGGTCCTGAGTCACTCCCGTATTTATTTATTTTTTTAATGGCAATCCACAAATGAGATGTCCAACAGGTCATTTTGGTACATCACTAGCCAGTAATGAGAGGACTTTTTTTCAGCAAGTAAATATTTCTCTAAGTTGCTGCTCACCAGCCCTCCCCAAAACAGCAACATGTGGAACCTTTGAAAATACCCATAAAGTAATGAGACACCATGAGTATTAAAAGCAGCTCATGATCTAGTTTCAAGAATATGACTCACTATGCCAGGGAACTCTATTATTAAAGTGAGGGGGTTTTGCTTTAGAAAGAACAATGCAAGAATTATATAGCAGTCATTCAAATGCTTCCTTTCCTTTATAAAATCTTCAAGCCTTATATTCATCATCTTTTCATCTTTTCACTTTGCCGTCCAGTGACTGCAACGCTCATAACCAAGAGGGGGTAAATAATATGTTGTATCAAAGAAGGGTTTTGCCGCGAGTACATGAAAAAGGTATATATAAACTGAATGTCACAGCAAATAGTCATTCTTCTGCAACATTCAAGGCCAGCTTTTAATTTCTCCAAGAGAGACGCTACACTAATTCTGTACGACTGAATTAGTCAACTAGCAAATGAATGGGAGAAATAATATCATTAAATATTATTTCTTCCTCCTGACTAACGTGTTATTATAAGCCAGGGAAGATTGGACAGACGGATGGAGATTCACAAAGCTGCATTAGTCATTTGCCATTTTCAATCTCTGTATATCCCCAGATCACGGAGAATAAATACGCAGGGAGAAAAACTCAGGTAGAGTAAATCAGCATCTTTCCCTGGGCTTAATCGAGCTCGGCTGATTTACTAGCGCACGACATTCTGAGACACTGTTTCCTGTAAAAAAATATTTATAGAACAGCTGAGAAATCAAATGCCATCAGCGTGAAACGTAATTGAATTTGATAGTATTACTAGGAATGGAAATGGCACAAAAAGTTTATTCAGACACACCTTGCTGGTTTTCGCCCCCTGTTCACATCTTGAGAAAAGTCTGAAAGCAACCCGAAAAACAGATGATGAATGTCGGGGGACGGCTCAGAACCTGCATCACCTTTTGTAGATGAGTAAATAGGGAGCCTGGGATTTTTCCCACAGGGTCATTGATTCAGCTGGAGGTCAACCAGTATCAGCTCCAAACAACTGACTCCATTGAAATGACGCTGGGTGACATTTTGATCCCTCTGCTCATCTTGAGTAGTTGACTCATTCAAGAGCCTCATTAAAATCAGCATCACTAAGCACAAGGTCAGATCCTTTTCAGCAGGATGATGATGATAACCTGAGTTATCGGATACCGGAGATACATAGAGAAAAAAATGGGTGTAGCATTTTGCCAGCAGATAATAAGGGTTTTCTTGAAATAGAAATGTTTCATGGGAGCCAATTTTAGTGGTTTTCTCTGGGGAGAGGGGATCAAAACAATTCAGATTAAAATTTTCCATTTGTACTGACTTCTTTTATCTTATGTTTTGCTGGTATTTATTAATGGTTGCAGTTAATTTTGGCATACTATACTTTATATTCCTGTTTTATCTGATGTTTTGTGTTGTACTGGGGAGAGCAATCCAGAAGTTGTATGGTTTTCACTTTCTTAATGTTGAATATTATATTAATATTTTTCCCCACCATTAATTGCTTTAGATGCATTTGTTTGTTGGACTAGATTTGGACGTTTCCACTTTTCCTTCTGATTTGTGAAAGAAGGCAATTTTTTATCAGCTTTAAATGCTTGTGGGTCAGTTTTCTGATTGCTGCTATTCCTAACACAAATGGGTGAAAACCTCCTTGTAACATACTTCTGGTTTTGTTTGTTTACCCAGTGAGTTCACTTCATGCACCTTTCCTATCATCCAGCCACAACTGACACCACCGAAATGAATTTTATTGGAGACAATGAATTTGGAAAGCAAATTCTGAATTCATAAATATCAGTTTCCCTGGAAACCCCACTTTAAAGTTTACATTTATCCAGTCAAAGAACAGAATCATACTGTCTGAAGTTTGAATATCAAAAACTCAAAGTGTTTGCACGTCCCATGCTGAACAAGATCTAATTTATGGAATTTCTGGTGAATGAGGCAGGTTGCCATACAAATCATGTATTTTCTGGTTTTAACATGATTCCCATTGTCACTGTAGTATTCTTACACATTTGAACCTGAACCTCACATTTCCTATTTCTCCATTGTTTCAGTAATCTTTATCTAATCTCCTAGTCACGAATGGGAAATGATCATAAGGCAGTATCATATCACCACCATCATAACTTCATTTTGTTAAAGTACTTCTGTGGGAAGTTTATAATTTATTAAAAACCTTTATCTATTCTTTAATCATCTCTTCATTGTAATTGATCCTCTAGAGCTCACAGAAATTCTTCCAAGAGCCTGTCTGAATAAGATTGCTTCAGAACAATGAAAGGCATAAAGGAGCCTATTAAAATTCCCTCTGGCCTTCCTTTCCATTATAGAAAGCTTCAGGGTGGGCTTGTCCATTAGGAGGATAATGTTGGGTCGTGCATCTTGGAGCAGGGAGTTGTGAGAGGCAAAGGCTGGGGACGTCACTGCAACACGGTCAGGCATGCAAGGGAGCAAGACGAGCAGCACAGATAACCCCTCCAACAAGCAAGGGAACAAAGAGGCATGAAGAGATGAGGTCTGGAAGCTCACACTGAGCAGGGACTGAGCCCATAAAGAGTTCTGGGAGCTGCAAAGGCTGAGATCACAGAATCCCAGAATGGTCAAGGTTGGAAGGGACCTCTGGAGATCACCTCATACAACCCCCTGCCAGAGCAGGGTCACCCAGAGCAGGTGGCACAGAACGCGTCCAGGCGGGTTTGGAATGTCTCCAGAGCAGGAGACTCCACAGCCTCTCTGGGCAGCCTGTGCCAGGGCTCTGCCACCCTCACAGGAAAGAGGTTTTTCCTCATGTTGAGATGGAATTTCCCGTGTTCCAGTCTGTGCCTGTTGCCCCTTGTCCTGTCGCTGGGCACCACTGGGAAGAGTCTGGCCCCATCCTCTTGCCACCCACCCTTGAGATATTGATCAGCATTGGTGGGATCCCCTCTCAGTCTGCTCTTCTCCAGCTGAACAGCCCCAGGGCTCTCAGCCTGTCCTCAGCACAGAGATGCTCCAGTCCCTCATCACCTTTGTAGCCTCCGCTGGACTCTCTCCAGTAGTTCCTTGTCTCTCATGCCCTGGGGAGCCCAGCACTGGCCCCAGCACTGCAGATGTGGCCTCCCAGGGGCAGAGCAGAGGGGGAGGATGACCTCCCTCCACCTGCCACCCACGCTCTTCTTAATGAAATGGTGATCTTCTCTGCTAAATATACCACCTGCTTGGGAATCCTGAGCCAAAGTTCATGGGGAGCGTGGGCATGCACGGGATATTGTGCCTCGCACCGGCTGTAGCACTTGCGAATGTCTGCTCAGTGTAGGATCAAAACGCAAAAGTGTGTTGGTGAACTGCAAGTAGAGAAACTGCGTTGAAAGGATGTGATCCTGCCAGGCTTTGAGAGTGCTGGATCATTAGCTCTCGGTGCACCAGAGATTCAAAGACGGATTTCATGGAAAAGAAGCACCCAGACTTCAGATCATTACCTGGACCTTCTCAGGCAACTTGAAAAACTCAGCTGAATAGCTCAAGCAAATTACCTTTCCTATAAGACCCTCACTTACTCCAGCTCAGGCGAGCTGTGTGGAAAACAGCCTCTATTTATCATGCTGTTACCGTTCTCAAAATTAGGTCTTCAAATATTAAAACAAAACTTTTAAAAATTATCACAATCTTGATTTATCTCCAGGGTTTTTTGGTTTGTTTTTTTTTTTTTCTGAAAAAAAAACATACCACCAGTTGTTATTTGACTCTCAGGTCAGAAACCTAATTTATGTCTCATGTCCAAGCTTCTTTCCTGGAAAAGTTTTTCTTGAAACTTGTTTTTTAAATCAAAGCTGAGTTTCAGTTTCTGTCTCTTGGTTTAAGCAGCAGCAACTTCCAGAGAAACAGATTTCAAGAGCCGTATGGAACAATTGAGTCAGATTTGGCAATACTTTAATCCCTTTCCCAATGTATATGACAGTTCCTGCATTTCTCTGTGTTTTCATATGTCTCATCCCTGTCTTTGGAAGAATTTGAAAATGCCTGCAAAGAGAGATGTGTAATTAATTGGCTTTTGCACTCATTTGAATAGAAAAAAAAAGGAAAGCTCGGTGCAGATTCAGTTCTAATAAAGTGCTATACCGGGAAGGGTGGTTTTTTTGACTTTATTCAGATCCTCTACTCTATCCTCAGCGAACACATTAATAGCACTGCAGTACAGTGAATTCTCTTGACCTTGAAACAATAAAACCCCGGGTAGGGCCAGAAGAACACAGGCAACAGAAACCTCAACTTCTATTTAGAGAAGCGCTTCAGTGAGCAGGCTTGGACGGAGAACAACAATATTGTCTGACCCCTGGGCAAAACTCAGCTGGCCTGGCAAAAATGTTGAGTCGGAACGAGCAGCCCCTGTACAGAAATGGGCTCTGATGGCTTGTGTAACCGGCGCGCAACCGGAGGCTGCCTACGTGACTTGTAGACTGTGCTCCGTCGGGTTTTTTTAAATAGGCTCCACTAAATTAGCAGGAAAATTAGATAGGGAGTGCAGCGTGTGGATGCCTTAGATCTGAAAAGCTGAAATGCTCCTCTTTTTCCAGACCACAAATTTTCATTTTTCTGAGGTTAGCGTTAATAGGAGGTGACGAGCTCCCATAATAAGATGCTTTGTGTCACGACTTAGTTAATAATGCCCAACTAATTGGCAAGTATATGTTATGTCAAACAACAACTAGGAACCCTGCTTACCACCAAAACCTTTGGAAATGATGCTTCTCTGTATAATTCATATAGGCCATCATGATCTTTTACCTAATCTGTGGGGATGAAGACAGATGCTCAGACACATGCACAAACTAATTACCAACAAACCATGTGTTGTGCAAGGTTTAGATCTTGGCTACTGAAACCTTCCAAGATGGCTTTCTGCTGCCACCATTCTACAAAGCCACCCCATCTTGGAACCAGCATGGTTCCACAGGCACTTTTTTTCTACATAATAGTACTGGGAAAATATTTCCTCTTGCACAAGGTGTCCCACCATGGAAAGCTTTTTCCTCTGTCCTGTGCCAAAGCTGCTCTGTCTGTGCTGGGAAAGGCCAGGTGGCCAGGCTGGCCTCAGGGAGGGAAATGGGAAGGCTTTGGAAGAGCAGGTCCCCACTTACCTCCCAAACAGCTCCTAAAATGGTTTGTGCAGGCACTGTCAGATCTTTCCCGATCTTTTGGAGCTGCTGAGATGGCAAAGTTGGAAGATGGAGCTTCAGCCGTTCCGCCAGAAATGAAGGACCTGGAAATGTGGTGTCACTGTCACTTGCCTGTCTCATTTTTTACCTGACATGTGAAACAAAGTCATATCAGGTGAGGTGATGGGCACACTGGCATTGCCACTGATGTGGCAGGGCAGGATGATAGGTCTGGGCTGAAGCCAGGAAATAGATCTTCTCTAGTATGGCTCCAGCTTTCATGGCTGCAAGACTGCAGCACAGCGGTGTGGTGGCTCTCCTGCTCTGCAGCATGAACTGCTAGGGCTCTTGTCATGATCTGCAGGACACCTGGGACCTGACAGGATGCAACCCAGCGCTGCAGACAGTGGGACTGACACAAGGCACTGAAGGCAAATGCGGAGGTAAAGGCCAACCTCCCTGGAACAAGTGGAGGGCAGCCTTTTACCTGAGCCTCAAGAAATGCCAGACTGAAAATGCTCAAATTTAGTGGCCCTAGCCCAGCCCCAGGAGCTATAGGGTCAAGCTGTCCCCTTCTTCACGAAATTGAGACCTTCGATTGCCTACAGGTTGAGCTGCCAGCAACCGCAAGGATCTCTTTTAATATCCCTGGGTACCCAAAGACATTTAGGAATGTTGTGCTGGCTTTGACAAGATGCAGCTGCAAACTCTCTGATAGCTGGTGCACTGCTGCTGGTTTGAAAAGAAAATATAAATCAGCTGCTCAATTTCTCAACAAAATTTTAAATCAAACCTCGGGCTAAGGACCTGGGAGAACTGGCAGAAGGAGGGAGAGCTGCATTATCTGGACACAGTAGGGCGTTAGTGAAAGAGCACTTCTGGAAAGCAAAGAACATTAGGCTGTGTTTTTTGTCCTCGTGTGAAAGCTCCTAACAGCAGCTTTGATGCTAAAATGAGAGGGAAAACTATTGCCAGATTTGGTGTTATTTATTACAGGTATTACTAAGGCATTTTCAGACTCGCTGAACACCTTGAGCAGATTGCCTCTTCTGCGGCTTGCTCTCTGTTATTGTTATGATCTGGATGTAATTCTGCACTCGTCTTTTATTTACATAGACGTATTGCAGTAAACGAAGGCCTTGTGCACTTTCATAACCCACGCACCGTGACCTTTGTGGACAAGTATCAGTTAGGCGGAAAGCAGAGCTCCGGCTGTTTCAGAGGCAGGCAGCTACGTCAAGAATACAGAAACAGGGGAGCAATTTCTCTGTGTTCAGGAGAGGCTGAAAAACGTGGGGCAGAATCCTTGCTTTCCAAAACCTGCTTCCTGCACCGTGCTCACCCCACGCCCAGCAGAAGAAACGACTCGGGGGCCTCCATCCGACAGACCCAGAGCTCCGTGGAGCAGCTGAGTCTGCAGGCAAAGACTCAAGTCAGGACCCTGTGAACTGCAGGAGGTTGGGTTTCATCCCTAAATACTCCAAAAAGCATAAGGGCTTGGAGCCTTGCTCCTACCAGTTCTGCTCACCTTATTCTTTCTTCCTCCATCCCTCCACAGTCTGAGTTCGCATTCAGTGGCACTTACGCATTCAAACATAGGGGAGGCAACCCCGGAGAGCAAATCCTGGACATTTAAAAACATCTCCCTTTGCTGTGGTCTGTAAAAAAAACCCTTGGGGAAAGAGATTATGAAAGAATACATACTTGTGCAGCAATTTTAATCAGGCAAAACTGAGGCAAAGGACTGATTACAAAGTTATTTAGATGATACACTTCTGACTACATCTTTGTAATCAAACGGCAGCTACCATTCAGCCATGTAATAACCAGACAACTGTACATCTGCCTTGTTGTGTGTATTTATAAAGAATGCATGGCTAACGCTTATTTACCTTTATTAGCTACATCCTCCATAATTAGCTGAGCTACTGTGAGTAGTTTCCATAGCCTGGGCTGTCCGCAACTGTATTTGCATTAAAGTTGTCTAATCTTTCAATGTCCCCTTGGAAGCTGCTGAAGATTTGTTAAAGCAAAAAGTATACGTAGCGTAATTTCAGACTAAATGGATGCATCGGGACATTTTCCGCAAAAACCAGTTTTTTGGAGTCAAAAAGGAGTCTGCAGTGGGAAGTAAGGGTTTCCGCGTGCCGTGCTCAGATCCAACAGAGTCACAGAAAAAGGCCAAGCTGCTGGTAGGTGTTATAAGCAGACAAAGCAGCTAAAAAAAAACAGCAGCCTGGAAATCAGCAGGGTCCATATTCGCTAGGTTACACAAGTAGTCTAGACGGGTGAGGGATTAATGCTGATTTGCTCAGAAGCTCTACGAAAATCAGTGGGTTTTTTTTTTTTTGGTCCTGTTGCTGAACTTACCGTTGGGGAAAAAAAATTATTTTGAGTTGATCTAACACACTGAAGTTATTTTGATGACATTATGCTTGGGTTCACTTAAGATGCTGGTTAACAGACGTTAAATATTCACAAAAAAGAGATGGGTTACGGGTTCTCTGTGGCACAGGACAGAACAAGACACTATACACCAGAACCCCTCACTAGAAAGATGCATCTCTGGCCTTGCTAAAGCCAGCAAGACTTCCCACCTAACGCACGGGTAGGACTAAGACCTATTGGTTCAAAGTATCTAATATGGGTTCCTTCATCTGGCTATTTACAGACTGAACCTCTATAAAGGCCTATGTATTAAGCAGAGGCTATCTCCATGGAGTCACTCAAGTCTTACATAAATTTGTATGCAGAGATGAAATTTCACCGAAGACAACAACATCTGTTCCTTCAGATCACGTCTTCATTGACATTCAAACATAAGGCACAACTTGTTTTCAAGTTACTTGGCTTGGAAAGCATGTGCTCTGCTGCTGCTGAAATTGCCACAAATTAATAGCCCAGCAGCTAGATTTTGGGATGTGCCAGCATGGGGGGCGGCTCGTCTATCAACTCTTAATACTTCACTGCTCCACGTGCAAAAGTTCCAGCTGTCACACTTCCCTGCATAAGCAGCGCTGGGGAGGCAAACCCTCTGTGTGAGAGCCGGGAGGAGATTGTGCCATGGGGAGGGTCATCTCATCAGAAGAGCTTGGGGAACATCTTCAGACCTGACGTGCTGGAAGGACATAAATGTGCTTGCAGCCCAGAAACCCCCCGCAGCCCGGGCTGCATCCCCAGCACCATGGGCAGCAGGGCAAGTGGGGGGATTCTGCCCCTCTGCTCTGCTCGGGGGAGACCCCCCTGCAGTGCTGCCTCCAGCGCTGGGGCACCAACAGCAGAAGGACACAGAGCTGTTGGAGCAGGGCCAGAGGAGGCCCCGGAGATGCTGGGAGGACTGGAGCCCCTCTGCTGGGAGGACAGGCTGAGAGAGCTGGGGGGGGTTCAGCCTGGAGAAGAGAAAGCTCCGGGGAGACCTTCCAGCCCCTTCCAGTCCCTAAAGGGGCTCCAGGAAAGATGGGGAGGGACTTCTTACAAGGGCATGCAGAGATAGGATGTGGGGTAATGGCTTCAAACTGGGAGAAGGTAGATTTAGATGAGATATTGGGAAGAAATTTTTCACTCTGAGGGTGGTGAGCCCCTGGCCCAGGTTGCCCAGAGAAGCTGTGGCTGCCCCATCCCTGGAGGGGTTCAAGGCCAGGCTGGATGGGGCTTGGAGCAACCTGGTCTGGTGGGAGTTGTCCCTGCCCAGGGCAGGGGGTGGCACTGGATGAGCTTTAAGGTCGCTTCCAACTCTAACCATTCCATGATTCTATGGTTCTATGCCATCCCGACTCTCCACAGCAGTGACAGCCACACCTGCCCTGTGCTTCAGTGTCCAGCCTGGGAGGTGGCTGCAGGCCCTGCAAGACGTTTACATCCTACCCCCATGAAGCAGGGATGGAAAAGTGTGCTTCCCCATCTTGCCCTGGAAATTATCAATGCCATATTTTTCTTCTCTTTAAAAGCCACAGTGCATCGTAACTTCCAGCAAGTCTGAAGAGAAAACAGGATTCTGTTTTTCCATGTTCCAACTAAGGAATCCCAATGGGTTTCATTTTGACACCTGTATTGTTTTTCTTTTATGTGTCTGGTATCATTAATAATCTGATGTCACGCTCCCACTGATGATAACATTCTTTGCCCTCAGTATGGATTTAATCTATGAAAATTATATGGGGAGATTGTATTTCCATATGGAAGTTGTTTTAATTAGTACTCACTTTCTTCTTAATGCCTCAGAGGCTGATATCATATTGTTTAGGAAGAGAAATTGAAAAGATATATTGAAATTCTTATTACAGTGTTATATTGAGATAAGGAGCGACTGTAGAAAAGAACCAGGTGAACAGATAAGCAAACCCAGACCTCTCCCCAAAGCTCAGGTACTTGCACTGATATGAAATGACCTCAGCGTGGAAATTATTTCTGGCACCACTGAGTATCCCACGTCTCTTCTGGTTTTCTCTGTCTGGCTCTAGGAACCATAAGTGTACCTGAGATAGCTTGGTGGGCTGGGAAAAGGTCTGAGTCTCCATGTGCTTTTAGTCTCGATATGTTTTAACCTCTCACCCTACAGACCTGATTTTGGCTGCGGTGATGAGCACCTGCCAACTCCCCAGGTGACCAGCACCACGGCTCACCCACTCTGGCCAAAGCCAAGCAGGAATTGTTCTTTCCAATAGGATTTTGACAATGTGGCTGTGACATCTTGAACTTCCCTTATAAATGGGTGTCTCTGCTCAACACTGAAAACGTTAGTAGGTTAAAGAGAAAAAAAATTGTCCATGTCACTGATGGCTGGATGGTTTGACTATCTTAATTCTACCTCCTAGAGATGGGAGCCTGTGCTACATTTATACAATCCACTTTTTGTAGAAGAGAAAAGCATCTTAGAGAGAAAATGTCCTTCTGCAAAAGGCTGGTCCTGTTTCTCCTGTTAATTAAAATAATTCAGCTGATGATGTTCATTAGGCATTGCCTTCAAGAGCTTAACAAATGCTATGGTCACTACAAAAGACTACATTAAGTGCACACTGATTCACTGAGCATTTGTGGATCTTATTTACCAAGAAAAGAAAATTGATAATGGTATAACATAAACAAAATTAAGGACTGAAAAGAGATAAAGCTGCATATGCAGATTCAGCCTCCAAGTGGAGCTGTTTCTGACGCTATCTTTAATTTTATGATCATACGCCATTTTTATCCTCAGGTCCTCTGACTAATTCTTTGCACACAGAATAGAGGTCATTCCCTTAATAAGAGAAAATCAATATTTTGCTTTTTAGCATTGTTCGGTATGCCATCTAAGTCCTTATTTATTGTGTGCTCTCCAAACTCTGCTCCAAAACCAGCTGTATTACCTACCCATTTAATTTTCTGGGTGAAGGAGTGGTGGTTTTACAGACTGGGAGCAGCTGCATAGAGCGCTCAGGGTTGAAAGCCTCCACTAATTGTGGGCATCAGTTTTGAAACACCAATTACAGTCCTTTTAGCCCACTTAGCGTTATGAACATGTTCTGGATCTGGGACTCCGTACACAGCTGTGAATGCTCTAGCGCTTGTGCAAGCCTCCCGCCAGGGTCACAGGGCGAGCACCCAGAAATCAGGGAGCACGAGGCTGGAGACCGCTCACAGAAAATCTGACTTACGAGCCAAATCCCACAAAGCACACAGACATGTGCCTCATGCAGTGAAACACAAAACCTATCATCTTCTGCTGTGTATGATGAAAACCGGGCACCAGAGAAAGGCAACCCCAAAATCCCTGCACACAAGGCAGAAAGCTGCCTAGAGCTAGCCCCAGGGAAGGACTGAGCAGAGGGCTACACGTGAATCTCTGCAACTTGCCCAATGCCCAAGAAAGAGTGGCTGAGGAGGCTTCTCCATCTCCTCATAATCATGAGCCAAGAACCCCAACCCCTGTCCTGAGGATGTTCTTGAAGGATATGAACAAGTCTTCCATTAAATCTCAGACAGAGGAAGAGAAGGAAGAAGACTGTGATGTAAACCGCTGTGGAAAACAACTTCCCATCCTAGTGAGGCCTCTTCCCTACCACAAGTTCTCCATTCAGCTCCATTTCCTTCCCTGTATTCCTACCAGGACAAAGTGTATGGGTACTGCTCCATGGATTCAACACAGGAGCACCCCAGCTACGTGTGCTGCTAAAGAGCTGTGGCTCATAGAGGAGGAACTGGGGTGGAGCTACGGGCATGAAAGCTGTGTGGGATCTGCTCCACCTGCATTCCCACTGCCACCAGCTGCAAGGCCGATAACAGAATTGATGGTCAGCCAGATGTCATTACTGACAGACGCCAGCCAAAACGGTTTGTTTTCATCCAGAGACGCTCTGTAAAAGCTGGGAGCCAGAACACGTCCTGCAGTCAAGATGTGAAACATCTGCTCATGTGAAGCTCTGGTTTTGATAATGACCTCAGAACATAATTGCTGGTGAGCGCCTCATTCATTAAGTTTGGTGTTTCAGTGCAAGACTGCAAATGCACCAATGTGCCTGGTTTATGTCTTACTACAATGACTGGCAGAGTACCTTCCTTGCTTAAAACAAAAATCATGATGGTCTTAAGAAAAGGAAACAGTCAAAAACAACCAATGAATGCTGTAAGAGGAGCAAACCGAAGGATGACTGCCGTAACTCGGTGCTGTTGGCTACATCTGTCCCAGTAAATAAAACAGCACCTAAGCACAAAGTCAAGCTGTGGGACCATAATCACCTCTGGTTCTTAATTGGAGGTCTGTTTCCTCTGGTCTGCTCCAAAAGCTGCTCTAACACAGCTTGGACAACAACACGGGGTAGGGACAGTGCCCAGAAGGCAAGATGAAGCAGGTATAGAATCACAGAACCATCTGGGTTGGAAGGGACCTTTCAGATCATCAAGTCCAACCATCAACCCGGCACTGCCAAGACCACCACTACCCCATGTCCCTCAGCACCACGTCTGCCCGGCTTTTAAATACCTCCAGGGACGGCGACTCCACCATTTCCCTGGGCAGCCTGTTCCAATGCTCGACAACCCTTTCACTGTAAAATTTTTTCCTAATATCCAGTCTAAATCTTTTATTTACTCATGCAGCTGTACTGATCCAGTCCACAGAAACATGCGTGTCAGTGCGCTGACTGTATACCAACATCTTAACAGCAGTAAGAGCTTGGGAGGACTTTTTCAGCAACCAAAGAGGCGCAGAATGACCAGAGTCAGTAGAGCTGACATTCGGAGTGAAAAACCGTGTTATCATCCCTGTGAACGGCATCCTGAAAAGCCAGCCCCTTCTTGCAGGTATCCAGGGCTGAAGAGTGTAGGTTTGAAATGGATAGGGGAAAAATGGTTTGTTTTTACATTTCTGGGAGGTAATTATTTCTGCAGCTGCAGTACTTTGTCATATATCTCCTTTATTCTTACAGCCTTTCATAGCTCAGGGACAAGGGCGTGTGTGACACAGGCGATCATAAATCAGCCCCACTGCTCCATCCATCACAGCAGTGAATGGCAGCAGCCTGTGTCCCGCCTCTGCACTGGCCACCCTGGCATGCAAACCTCCCTTCACCAAAACAAAACACAGGCACTCAACAGCCTCTCCGAGTTTATCAGCGTGCCCTTGCTCTTTCACCCTTCCTCTTGCATTAGTGGAGGGATGTCAGTTCCAGTCGCTTCCCTGGGGACTCCAGCGGTACAACGTGTAAAGCTGTGTCAAAGACATGATGTAGACTGAAGCAGCCCTGTAACAAGAAGTCTCTTCTCAAGGGGGAAACTCTTTCGGAAAGCCTGCTTTTCATGTACGAGAGCAAGTTGTTAGCAACAGCAGTCACCAGCAAAATCAGAGGTGATGAACTGGCTTGAAAACCTTTAATAATTGAAGGATGGTTGTTTCAGTCGTTATTAGCTCCAGCAGATCACAAGACATTGCTTAGACATCCCGTGCTCTACACCTCATGCTCAGCATCCACAGCTGATCTGCCACTTCTTTTTTAATCTCTTCCCAAGGGCTTGATTCAAGGCCCAAGGAGTAGAGTGGAAGGCATCCCACAGATTTTTATGGGTTTAATTCCAGACCTATCTTACAGTCGTCGTCTCATGGCAGAAATCTGAAGATCTGAAGAACGTGAATTTCAGTTTTGAGAGGACCTACAGCTGATGCCTACACTTCATCCCATGGCCGGAGAATTTGGAAGTAAAGAAAGAGTCAGCAGTTTTTGAGAAAAAAAAACACAATGAAATCTCCTGGTAACAGCAGAGAAGGTTGGAATCTTGACTTGTACCTTACCTATTCCTCATGCAATGGAATTAATCTTTCTTAGCTTTTATTCTATAATATTTAAGCTTCTAATCAAAGCTGCATACTGACCCTCTCTCTGTACAGCAGAGTGGCACAGAGTATCAGGGGCTGATTCATCGAAAGCTGAGATAAGAGGAATGAACCACTCTGGAGATGCCCCAGACAAAAGTTATTTCCAAAAGAATCCCCAGTGCATCCCACCAAACTCCTCAGGTTGGTGCCATTTTACACCAATTGACTTACACAGTCCAGCCCCAGTGAAATCCAGCCACTGCAGAAGTTATTGCCCATGACCTTGCAGATTGTTTAGTGATTATTGGAGGATGGCTCTTATGAAAAATCCCAGTTTGGAACAACAGCAAACCCCTATCTTACCCTTTCCTGACACTTCACTGCATCAAGCTCTCATACATTTTCTGTCCAGTGCAGAAATATCATATCATAAACTCAGGAAATGTGATCCGAGGTCCATAACAAGCCAACAGAGCAAATAGGAACCCATGGCCTAATGATGAGAACGGCTGAGCATCTTGCCAAAGTGAGTGAGCACTCAGCACCAGGGAGAATCAGGCCATAGAGAACCCTGGACTTCTCATCCTAAGTTAATAAAAGTGACAGCATGGTTTTCATATGGCTGATTTGTCTCAGGAGACTTATCTCCCACACAACACAGATTGCTCTCCTATATTATACATCCCACTGTGCTATTAGCCTGCTTTATTGTGAAAAACATATTGCCATTACTTCCTCTGTAGTGCCTTACATATTGCCATTACTTCCTATGTAGTGCCTTTTGCAGTTCTTTGAGGGAAAGAAAAAGAAAAAAAAAAACAAGAGCATGCTAGGAAGCCATTTATCTGAGCTGATTATGTCGTGTTTCGCCATTATTCCCACCCAATCTCATCGCACACAAGTATCTACAAAGGTTCAAATGACTTCTGGTTTTCTCTGTACACTTGGGATGGCTAAATATAGATCTTGTAGCATTATCATCGGAGCGAAAGCGTCTGGGTTGTTTTAAGTGATGTCTGCAAACTTCACACCACTGCCAATTTTGCTGGTGGCACCCAAATCCATGTTCGTTTAATGCAGGCAAGACCAAGAGCTTTTGTAAGTGTGAAGCAAAGGCTTTAATGTGGAAATAGCAAAAAAAGCAACTGCAACATTAGCTTGTACAGGCTGAATACTCTAGGGCTGAAGCAAGAATAAATGCCCATCAATTTTATCCAGTGTAATGACCTCAGGGATGCTGGCACAAAAGACACTAGTAATGAAGACACTCCTATATGGATATACCCCAAAATATTCATTTGTTCCCCTAATTAAACTTTCGTACAGGATTTTTGGTTTGGTTGGTTTCTAAGATTATGCTGCGTTGTGCGTTACATCTGAGTCTGAAATATTTATAGCTACATGGACCAAATTCCTTAGATGCTCTGCAGTCTGTATCCTTTACAGCAGGAACTGCTGCCGTTACGGTGTTGTGCATCTTCTTTATCTGCATGGAGGAGCACAAGAGTGAGACGAGTCCGGGCCCATTGCCCGCAGGTGATCAAAGTTGAGAACAAGCAACAAGGTGTTGTTGGTTTTTTTATTCCCTCTGACTAGAGTGTTAACAAAACTGAAGTTGATGGCCTGATTTAATAACCCTCCAGCCATGACAACCTGCAGCTTATTTTCACCTTCAGAGATGCTTTTTGCCAGGGAATGGACGGGAGGGAGGTTGTCACACTTGGTCCTGATGCTGTCATGTTGCTGTGCCCATTGCATGTCAGAAAGTCTATTTAAGTCCCCTCTTTGCTTTCGCCAGACTTCTCTCTGATTTTATACAGGGAAGGAAAAGAGGTTCTACTGCCTGTGCTACGGTCTGCATAACTCTTCCCAGAAGTAGGAAAAATAAACACTTTGGGAAGTTTTGAGAGCATTACAACCCACCGAATGTGCACAGCCCAACAGGGAATACGTTGTATGCTGCACCAAAGCTAAGATTAGGATATTTTTACTCGCTGGCATATCCTTTTATGTATAATATTTACCCACAATGTCATTATATGGACAACTAGAAAGCGTAACTTGTCATTAAATGTGACCATAAAACTCCTTAATGGATGGAATCACAGGGGTCTTGTGATTATTTCCAGTGGTTTGCTAGAGTTTTGCTCAGTCTAAGGTAAGGTTTCCAGCAGTTACATGCATTCATCCTTTTCTTCGGGGAGGCTATTCCACAGCTTAATGCATCCCACCCCAAAAGCTCCTCGTGACTGCTCAGTCTACATCCCTGCCTTCTATCCCATCTGTTTTCTTTGGCATTACAGCCAATTTTTTTTTTCCCCCTTTTTTTTTTTTTAATATTCCTTTGTATTTAGCGAAGAAATGACAGAGAAACATAGGGCTGCGCAGCAATTATCTTGCTGCTAACTAGGACCTTCTGCAACCTTCTTCCGAGCATCCCATTTGTATCAACACCAATGTCAGCCATCTGCCTCAGAAAAATTGTGCTGCCTGTCCCTGCTAAGCTGACGGACGCAGTAACCTTTCTGGAATCACTTCCCCGTGTCTCCTCTTTCTTGTTTACAGGTGCCCACCACTGGGGAGTGGGGAGCGTTTACCACTCTCATTCAGCTGTGTAAACAGGGAATTTTGGACTTCCGTAATTTTTTAAGCTGCTTTACCGGGGAGGGTTGCCTGTTTATTTTTATAGTTACTCAAAACCCATGTGGCAAAGTAGTGGGGAGACAGAGCTGCTCAAAAGACCAGTTCGCATTAATGTATCTCATGACCATTTCCAGCAGTACAGCTGTGTTCACATGCAGTGGTGGATGTCCTCCAACATGAAATGTTCCTAAATCAATTGTTGATATAATGTCCCAAAAATACGTATCAAAATCCTCAGCACTGGGCAAATGTAGGCAAATACATTCGAATGTGATGCACTGAAGCCTTGAGCAAAAAAGCGAGATGCTTTTGGAAAGCTACTCCTGTTAGTATTTATTGGGGACACAACACAATATATCAAGGAAGGACTCCGAGGAGCCTCTTATGACTGTAAAACAGCCTCAAAGAGGGAATTTTTTGCATGTAAAACAGAAAAGCTACATGCCACTTATGCTGGAAATAGTTCAGTGTTCAATTTGGGTGGTGATAGAAAGAGCGGAAGGGAAGTGAGACGGCTCAGGAAAGAACCTGATCTGCAAATGAAAGCCCAGAAAACGTTGTAGCTACTTCACAAAATAAATTCTGACTAACTGACAGCTCCAGCGGTTTTTCCTCTTTCTCTCTTCCTATTTTTTATTTATTTATTTATTTTGTTTTGTCCGCTTCAGCCAAAACTGTTTTCCTACGAAAATCCTAGTGAGAACAACAAAACTTCATTCATGTCATGTTGCTGCAGAAACACACAAGCTGTCATCATCTGTCGCTGGCGTCTTTCCTTCCCATCTGCTGGAACCATCATTGCCCCTTCTGCTGCTCACGCTGTCTTTTGATCTTGCCACCTTGCCTTTTCCTCTGGTGACGCCACTGTTTGATATATTCGCACACCCCAAGTGAACAGTATCCAGCTGGGAATGAATAAAAAGACAATGTGTCTTGGTTTGTATCACTAGGGTTCGTCGAAATGCAGGAACAAAATCCTGGGTTCAAGCTCCAAAATGGGTGAAGGAAATAAAGTAAAGGAATCAACGAAAAGGAAGTCACTGATGAAAGGAGAGAGGCCTCTGTCCCTGATCATAAACACAGCGTGAGCTGAGTCACAGGTAGGCTGCAGAAGCAGACACAGAGAATTACAGTGCTTGGGCTGAGACGAGCTCACAGAATCATTTGTGTGGCTGTCCCATATAACAGACACCATTGAATTTCACCTTCTTCTAACCCTAATAATTTGTGCTTAGAACGAGTGTAACTTCATTCTAAAGAGATCTAGTCCCTCAGTAACCCTGAGGCGATGTGAGATGGGGCACAACCAGCACATTAAGACATCCTTTGATCTCCTCCTGCTTTTCATATCAGAGCAGTGACAACTGCACAGTGACGGGAAGGAAACCTGTATCCCTTCCTTTGACTGCGGGTGCCTAAGAGGGGCACAATGGCACCATAAAGCACACCGCAATTATGGAGATGATTCTTCTTATACATCACAGTCTTCTACTCCTTTCATTAAGTCAACAAGGGAATAAAGTTGCACATAAAGGTTCATAAAAACCCACTCCTTAAAACCTTCTTTTAACAGAAGTCTTACAGTTTAATGTTCTTTAAAGCACAACATATCAATCATTACAAGGATAAACACAAAATAAGCAGTCAAAACTCATATCAACTATTTTCCTCCCTCTTATCTGTGGTGAGGTGTTGCTACTTGCGAGATTACAGCATCTCCCTACTCCAGGGAAGGAGAAAACTCACTGCAAAAGGGGTGAACCTGTTGGGTCACCAGCATTATTGTATGCAGCGTTCTTGGACTAATGTGACTTTGTCATACAAATACTTGTGAATCGAGCGATGGGATGTATCACTGATGCTCTCACTGTGTGTTTTAATAATTGTCTTTGGCTGCAAACAAAGAATCTGTGCTGAGCTCCCTGCCCTGCTCCACGCTGGGAATAGAAAGTCATGAGATATCCTGGATGAGCCTACCCCCGGAGGTCGTGCTGGGAAAGGAGTCAACCCAAACTCTGAAATAAAAAGGGAAAACTCAAATGGCAAACATCCAGCTGTCCCCCTGCAATGGCAGATTAGGGCATCCCCCAGAATGAGCTTCACTGAGCACCGTGACTTGGAGAGCTGCCCAGCTGGACTGAGCTCCTCACTGCCCAACTCGGTGTTCAGGATTTCAAAGACCATGCTGGAGATAGTGCTACCAGTGCCTCTTTTCTATGTTACATAGGAAACAAAAGGCTTCTGGCATAAATCCAGGCGCAGCATTTCATGTTCCTGAGTACACCTCACTTTCAGGTTCTTTTGCCTGTTTTTTCTCTTCTCCGATGGAAGAACTATATGGGATGTTACAGTTTGGTTTGCTTTTAAGAGGAGATAAGGGAACCTTAAAATAGGAAACCAAAATTGTACAGCTCCTCAAATCCCCACAAGTCCAACATTAAAGTCAGAATGAAGCATAATTTCATTTCCAAATTATAATTGTAGCAGACATTTTCATTTTCGATATTTCCTGTGATTACTTATGTCTTCCCACGGAAGAACGTTAATTGCAACGGAATCAAACTTTTCCTGCAAAATTTCTAAAGTGAAGAAAATGAACACGGTTTGGCTTTGATTCAACTGACATCTTGCTCGGAGTTTCTGTTTTCTTACGCCACTTTTCTGTTAATATCACTCCTGTGATTTCAGTGATTTTTTTTAAAAATGTCAGGACATGGATTTTTGAAGGTCAATAAATATGAGGGGAGAATGGATGAGCATACTCAGCTAAATTGTCATTTAAGGAGGTCTTCAAGTGAGCTGGGCAGCGCAAGCCTCGCAGCGCAGTCTCGTTGGTAGCCCATAGGGCACAGCAGAACAATTGCCCTAAAGTCCTCATGGAAAACGAAGGCAGAAAGAGAAGAGACAAAGTCTTCAGCCTGCTTATGTCTGTGACCAGTGGCAAGAGAGACCAGTTCTCCAAATCTTGCATCGAAAACAATATCTCCTGTGAAATTCCTGGAGCGGCCCAGTCCTCTGCACAGCATTTGGCTGGTGGAATTGCAGCCCCTTGAAATGTGCTTCTGCCAAAAATACATCGATCTGAGTTTGACAAAACCAGCCTGAGAATTGCTCCGCAAAGCCCCCAAAATTCATCGATCCATGCCTCAAAGAGAAGACTGCTGCGGTCTTATCAAAAGCAGAATAAATCAACGCACTATAAACGCACAAAGGCTGCAGCTTTATGGCTGTTTTTAGTTTATATTATTACTAATAAAAGAAGATGCTTGATCTGAGCTCTAAAAGAGTAATTTGGTAAGAGCTCTGTCCCAAGGGGTTTGCAGACCAAAAATAGCTGAACTCCAACACCTCAGCTGCAGAGCTAAGTCTGGCGTGCGGGGAATTAGAAGCCCACCAGCTATGAAACCGGTCCCACTGTGAACATAGGTTTGCCCTTTGCTGACCACATCCCCGCAGCCAGGTTACAGGCTGGCACAGGAGGCTGGTTTTGCAGATGCACAGCCCCAAAGTGCCTCCATCAGAGGTGAGGGGACACTTTCTGCTACAGTGACAGTCCCGCTTGGGCTGCTCCAAGTATCCCCTTGCTCCCCACGCAGCACCGAATGATTTCCAGGAACAGGAAAACAAGGGAAGGCACTTAGCATTTGACAAAATCAGTAAGGAAATAGGAAAGAGCAGGTGGATTTCCAGTAACAAAGATATTCTAATTTGGTTTAATGAGGAGACAAAGCCGCTCTTTGGTGTATTCTCACCTATCTATTAACTGCATCAATTGAGTCTGGGGAACACGCAGAGAGCAAATTGTCTGGCTTCATCCAGTTTTCCCCTTCCTGGACCTTTCTGCCCAAATCCCCAGCACCAGAAAACTTCCAAGGGACCCTCCTCTCCCTCTGACATTTCAGTGGCACGTATTAGCTATTAATAGGGGGTATTACCAAGTTTTTTGGGGGTAGGTGACAATCCAAGGGAGGAGAAATCCATCCTGCCCTGTTCGGATCACAGGAATTTTATTAAGAATTTGTGCAGTGCCTGAACACAATGGAATTGCAGTCTTGGTCATGGCAATGCAGAAAACGAATGAGCACCGCAAAATCTATATGGTGGCTTCACTTTGATGCCTCTTGTCAAAAGCCAAAGCACTGACTTCATGAGCTTAACGCGGGATTAACAAAGGTTTCTGCAAGCTAACACACCACAAGTTAGCTGTTGTGCTTCTTTCCCTTATAAGTCCCTCTATAACTAAAGCCCACAAATCCAACCATTTTATTTTGCTAAAATAACACTCCAGCATTAACTCAGAAACCCAAAGAATTTATAAACAAAGCTAAACTCAGTGCATTTATACTCTTCACTAATTATGATCTTTAGATGCTTCATTGCAGCACACTGAATGCAGGATTCAGCTTACCTTCTCCTACACTTTGGACTTGGTGGCATCTGGAATTTTTAAACACTACTTTTTCAGGTTATTTGTGTGCGCATTTGCCCACACAATCAGAGGGCAGCTGACTAAATCTACACAAGTGCACTTGCCTGTAAAACAACTCTGTGCTTTTTTTTGCTAGTAGTTACGTCCATCACAAATGACTCTCAAACCAAATGCCGTGAGTTGCCGGTGGTACGGTGCCAGCAAGCTGTACATGGGGCATTTGAGTGCCAGCAGACGAGCACCCAGAGGTTCTGTTTCCTTCCTATCTGAAATATAATCTGACTGCCTTTTTAGTTATGTATGCAGAACAGCAGAGAGAAAGACAAGGCGTTAGCCGAGGGAGGCTTTCGACAAACAGGCAATGCGCAGTGACCTGCCATCAGAGAGCAGCCTCCTCTGCCCGCCCGACAAGATGAATTCCGGCAGCCCCGGGCAATGTGCTCAGCCCTGCTGCTGGCAGCGGCCCATCTCCACAGCAAACGATGCTTGGATGAGCTTAACTAGAAGGGATCCAGCCCGAGATCCAGCATGGTAGGTACTCCATGCATAAGCCATGCAGAACACAAGTAACTGAGTTTGGGGACTTGCAGATGGGTTGGAAGGGACCTTAAAGACCACCCAGTGCCACCCCCTGCCCTGGGCAGGGACACCTCCCACCAGCCCAGGTTGCTCCAAGCCCCGTCCAACCTGTCCTTGAACACCTTCAGGGATGGGGCAGCCACAGCTTCTCTGGGCAACCTGGGCCAGCACCTAACCACCCTCACAGCCAGGAATTTCCTCCTAAGATCTCATCTAAGTCTTGTTTAAGAGAAGCCAATTTCATGGGCAAAAAGTTGGAGAGTCACCAGTGAGAGGGAAGGTTTCACCCAGATCTGCTTTCGTGGCCAACTCCGGCCCACATGAGGGTCACTGGGGGCGGTGTCTGGGAGCAGGGACTTGCTTTGGTGGGTGGACTGTGCTCCTGCTCAGTCCTCCAGATCTCTCCAGTCTACAGGCTTTGCACAGCTTTGTTAGTGGGTGCAAACCCCCTCCTGTCCAGTGACACTGTCAGTCACAAGGCTGTCTGCTGGAGTTCGTTACAGATGTACGATATGTATGCCAGCACTATCTAAATATTAGAGATAGGAAGGTATTTAACAGCAAGATTCATTAGCTTGACTTCCTCGCTTTCTCTGTGGGTAGCAGGTCAGCTGTCACATGGGTCAGGGTATCTCCACTGCAAATAGATTCCCTTTAGAAATCACTTTCTTTGGTTATTTCATGAAAATCCCGGCGATTACTCTGCCACAAACAAAACCACTGTGCTGCATACTAACGCCAGCCTTAGCTTTCGCCTGCCTTTCAGTCTTCATTTGTAGCCTGGCATTTCAGGGCATAATTTGAATTTATAATAACATCGTTCAAGACCTATTTTATGGATTATAGTTCCATTTGGAGCTTTTTCAGTCATACCAGAGTAAATACTGGATCATCTGTGCAAGAAACTTCCAAATTAATATATCTGCCAAACTTTCCAACTGAATACGAATCAGTTACTATTACTGGGCAGTATGACAACCTCTGTTCCGGATGTGAAAAAAAAAACACGAGAGGAAAAAAAAAAGGAAAACAAAACCCTGGAGTGTTTCTCTTTCTTTTCTCTTTGGTATTAAATTTATTGACAGCCGCCCAGGCCTGGTGAGGAAACAACCCTTTAACTTGTCACTTCTGTGCTGTCTCAGGGGCTTTGCCCATCAGCAGCGTTGGATGGTGGGTGTCAAGGCTGCTTTGCCACCTCTCCTTTCTGGCAGAAAAGCTTCTTCTCATGTTCTCTGCCCACTGCCTGGTTTAGATGTAGCTGCTTTGATTTACAGTCTCTCACTTAATCTTTCTGGCATGGGCATTCGGGCAGCCACGTGACAGGCATGTTTACACGGCTCTCGCTTGAGATTGTTTTAGCATCCCCCCTTGTACCAAAGCTCTTACCCTTGATTAAGGGAATGCAGCCCCAAATATCCTGAATTCGTATACCAGCTGCCAAATGCCAGAAGACACCTTTCTTTAAATAAACGATGGGGTTAACTTTCTGTTGCGTCTCTGGATTTCTGAAGTCCACCGAGATTGATTTTATTATTTGACGCCAACATGTAAATTTATAAACTCGCCCCCTCGAACTCTTTATTGCATTTAATGCACTTTGTCCCTCCAGCTACCAGCTTCTCTGACCAACACCTCTGTCCTGCTGCATTTAATGCACGAGCCGGCAGCCCAACCCATCTAACACGAGAAAACACTCACCCTTAGAAGACCAGATAACATTAGACTGTCCTTATCGTTATACAGAAGACTCAAATATCCTTAAAACCTACATCAATTTATTTAAGAAAAGAGAAAAAAGAAAAAGCAGGGAAAAAAGACTTCTATAAAAAATTCTTCTATGCTGCCTTAATGCCAGGACCTGGGACTTGAAGAAAAATAGGCACAAATATGACAAGATTTGTGCAACCACGAGCCCGCAAACCTCTGCTCTGATCTCTGAAGGAGGTGTTTTCTCCTTCCCACTTCACGCTTCTCTGCCAGGGCACCTCTTCCACTACAAACCTGTTCGTTCTCATGCTGGCAGGTGAAATCCAGCATATGCCTTTGTCGTGTCACCCCATCAGTCACTTGCATTATCGTAGTGTTTTTGCAAACACCTGGGGAGTGTAGTTCGACGATGCCAGACTAATTAGTCGAGCAAAGACTAAAAGGCAAACCTCCATCTTTATACACCTTCGAAAATATGATCTGACCATACAAAAGTAGTGGGAATTTCCCTAAGTTGAAATGGGGAGGGAGGTGGGGGGACCAGAATTTCCAGTAATGTAATTGTCAAGCTGCTCAAATGCCAAACCTCAGACTAACAGCAGCTGGGATACATTACTTTTTCATTTGCTATGTAAATCAAAGCGAAGGCATCAGAAGGAACAAAAGGAGAGAGGGGAAATGCTCTTCAGAAGGTGTCATGGACTAATCAAATGTAATCCTTTATTCAACACTTAGTTGGGGAAAAAAACAAAAGAAATTCTGTCATCTGGGCTTGAAGTACATGGAAACACCAAGTAAGACAAGACAGTTCCCCGTGAGTCTGTAAGAGTAGAGGTAAATTTGTATATTAGGTACGTACAAGTGCTAATCAAGCCCCAGTACAGGAACGCTACAGGCATGAGGCATGTTTTTCTGGATGTGTTAAAGGAATAATAGAAAAATAGGATTGGATGGGATGATGTGGGAAGGTTTTCTGCTCTATCTACATGTCCTAAGGTTGGGTCAAACATATCTGAAAATATAGGAGGAACAGCAAGACTAGAATCACATTTACATTGCAGCCTGCCTCCTGACCTCCTTGTATGTTATTTTAATTTCAAATCTCAAGGCCCGCAGTAGCCTGCAACATGTTCTCTACATCTCACGCATAGCAGACCTGTTGGGCAACAAAACAGCAATGGCCCCATTGGGTTAAAGATGGGTTATTGAGGCATGAACTTGCCACAAGATCAAGCAACAGAGAGCTGTGAATTGTCATCCGTGCAGAAGTCCTTTACCGTGGGAGATGGCACTGGCCCAGGGACTAAAGGCAAGGGGGAGGTCCGGCACTGCAGGATCAGGTCTCCTTGATCTGCACTGAAGCTCTTTGATGTCAAAGTCCACAAATCTGTGGGAATAAAAGCCCTGAAAGCTGGAGGATTTTAGGGTTTGTAGGGGGTTAGAGACATATATTCTGGCATTTAGAAAAGAAGAAGGAATAAAAGATTTGAGAGATGGCAGGAGAATCATGCTCTGGGAGGGAAAGATCTTTAATGAGTGTCTGTAAGGAAAGGCCGGCATAGCAAAGTCTGTAAATCTTCTCTTTTTCATGCATTTTAGTGTCCCAAAACACAGGTCAATAAATATTGCTTTCACCGGGGTGTTTAATGTATAATAGAATTTTTCCTTTGCCACTTTATTTTATGGCAGTGACATGACAACAGAAAAGTCTGCCTGAAACTTCAGAGCAAGGAGCATTTCTCATAAAAAGTTTAAGCCTCCGCCGTTCCACATCAAGGTATTTTTTAACGTGTTCGTGCATTATATGAGACGATTCTCAGCAACAGCAAGTGGGAGGAACACAAAAGCTGCCAGGAGGTCACATGCATTAAGCACAACGCCACATAAGCTGCCTAATGGCCTCTGGCAACCTCTCTCAAAGGATCTCGTGCCATTGCAACATGATTTAGAAAACAGAAACAGCTCTGCGTTCTGCTGTGTGTTTTCTCCTGACCTTGCCTCACATATTCTTACCGTGCACTTGGTTAAGGTCTCCCAGGAAAAAGAACAAGCTTTTCCATAGTTTTAGTTACCTATTTCCAGAGAGGGTTGGGGGAAGACGGCAGAGCAGTGGCCAGAAGCTGAAGTCCTTTATGCAGAGCTGCAAGAGCATCAGTTCCTCCGTCCCTGAGATGTTACCGGCACGGGGCAGGTCCTTCTCTTCTCTGTCACTCCTCTGCCTCCTTTTTCTTGGTGTGGTTCAATGACAGCACCGCTAGGGGAAAAAAAAAAAAGCAAACAACAAACCTCGCACGAGGAAATTAATGCACATGATCTGCTAACACTGTATGAGTCCCCACCACGCACCCCTCCAGTGGCAATAGTTATCAGCTTCTCCTGACTTGGGTTGCGTTTCAGCCCATATCCTCACCATGCTGCGGAAAGTACTGAGATCTTCGCCCAGCCGATGTGCTGTGCCTCTGTACTGACCCTCACATACTGGACCCTACATTGGGCTGTGTCACTTCTGCCTGGAACAGCTCACAAGCTGCTGCAGAGAACGTTCCCGCTATGTTGTGGCCATGCCTTTATGTCACCAGTCAGATGAAGGAGCGCAGGATGCTTCCAGGACTAAATTTCCAAGAAGCTGCGGAGCATTTAATTGTGTGACTCCCTTTAGAGTTAATGGAACCATAAAACCTCTACATTAACAGCAAAATGTGTCCTGTAGGCAGCGTGAGCTTGACATGAATATCCGTTGTACGCCCCGTACCCTCTTTTACTGTTTGTTATGGGGATATTACTGCAACACACCACTCATCTCAACAGCTTTCATAGGAAATTAATTCGAGGTGAGGCACTCCAGATAAAAGGGAACTGCCTAACTGGGAGGGCAGTAATAGATTAGGAAACCTTTCTGCAGAAGGAAGGCTATTATAGGGGGGTACAGAAATATGCAGCCCAGGGACTGCACAGTCCATCCGTGCATTCAGAGTTGCATTGCTTGTATCCTCAGATTCATTTTAGGGGGTAGTTAACAAACCAGGAACCATTAAAATGAGGGAGAAAGATTGCAGCTTCGCTATCAGGCTGCAAACTGGCAAGTGGCTGAGCCTAGCAGTGTCACACTGAAGGCAGAAATTCTTAAGAGTCAGTACCCAATACCCCTCCATCCATTCCAGCGCTGATTTTCTTTCTTAGGGATTTAATGTGGGATCTTCTTGTGAAAAATGGCTCTTTAAATACCCCTCTCCGTTGAAAGCTGATCAATGCTAGCAGTCAATGTGATGATTTTTTTCATTTGACCTCTTACAAGGCGATGCCTAATTCAGCAGGCACCCAGTACAAGCTGAAGAGCAGCCTTTGGAAGGACAGCCTTCCAGTTTTGACCGTCATGTCGCACAGCCTCAAAGTCAGAGGAGGAATGGTCTTTCTAACAGGGATGCTGGTTGTCAAGGACAAAATATACTAATGTTGCTCACTCATGTAGCGATGGAGCCTGTTGCTAGTAGGAGCTTTTGGTTCCTGATGCCTTGGCACCCTTCCTATCATTTCTGTGGCCCCATCCCTTTTCCGCCTGGAACACGCCTCACATTTTCCTGGTTGGCTTGCCCTGCACAAGGCACGCTCGTTTTGACTTTGTCATCACGTGGTGCCTTTCGAGTTTTCAAAGTGAATTTGTAATAGTCATTGTACCTGCTCTAAGCAGCCTCTTTATCCTGAGAGGATCTGGGGTTCACGAAGGGAGAAGGAACATCTTTATTTCTCTGGTTGCCAAGAATTATCGGAACCCCTCTGCTCAGTTCTCATTGCCTGTGTTTGTTTATCCTGCCTGCTCTGCCCCTCAATTAGCAAAGTCCTTTATCCTGCAAAATACTGCGTGCAGGGGAGGGAACAAATGGGACAAAAGTCCTTCTTGCCATCTGCCAAAGCAACCCTTTGTCCCTTCCAACCTGGTGTCTCCAGACGGATGGCTAGAGAGCCAGGGGCACATCACATGGACCTCCCCCAGCTCAAACAAGGATCTGTAAGGTTCTTTCTGTAAGTTCATTTTTAGCAAGCTTTAGAGGAGAGGGGAGGAAAATAAACCTTTTGTGCCCTTCCCTTAGATCTGTGCCCTCAGCTGGGAGTGACCACGGCAGCCCAGCTCAGCAGAAATCCTGCTACTAAAGAATCCGGCTCAAGACAAGTTTAGGAAACGCAAAAAACCACATGTTCCTGCACCTGGCTGCAAATGTAGGGACTGACTCTAAAGCTTCCTTCGATGGACAGAAACAAAACGCGTTAACCCGAGCTCTGCTGACGCCTGCCTGATCTGCGGCTCTGAAGATCAGTCCCAAGATTTGCCACCGCTTACCACACCAGCACTGTGCCTTCTCTCACTGCAGACAAAGTGCAATGTTTTAGCTGCCACCTGCATTATTTTTGCAGCAGTGTGTGCTTTCCAGATGTATTTTTGGAAGAAGTTAGACCTGTGATAATGCAACTTATTTAGAAATGGGCCTTAAAAAAAGAACACTGTCTAAACTAACAATATCATGCCTGGTTTTTGCTTTGTTTAGGGCATTGTTGACCTTTAGTTATATCAGTCCAAGCAAATCAGTTGCTTATCGGGATTGACATCAGCTTTGTCCTAGTAGGCCAGAAGTGGTGTTTCTGATGGGCCCTTGTTATGTTTGAATTCCGTAGTTATCACAGCATAAAGTTTCCACAGAAAATTTTGTCAACAAATAAATNTGATTTTCCCCAAATTTTTCAGGGTGTAATTTTGAGTTTCAAAATAATTTTTCTTAAAAGTTCTAAAATCACAGAAAAGATAAACTGATGAATATTAAAAAGGACTAGCTTTTCCAGTTAAGAACAAAAATTGTAACTACCTAATCCCAAACTCAATTTTCCATTCACAAAGATTCAGCCAACATCAATTCAGGCAACATCAGTTCAACCAGCGGGAAATTCCTATTTTCCAGCACAGAGGTGGAATACCAGCCTTTCACAACAAGCCAGGGAGATACAGGAGGCATAAGTAGATCTGAGACCCTTTTCTAAAGCAGACATCGCTTACCACACAGTATTATATTTGTTGATGGTATTGATTTAAATTAGGCTTGCACCCAAAAATTGGCTTCCATTTTTGTATTTGCAGAGATGTATTGCACTAAAGAGGTTAGCTCATGATCGAGGGATATCAGAGAGAGAGATATTTGTAGGCTTAGTTGTTTGAGGCATCTCAAATTCATCTTGATTGTTTCTTAACTGGAAGCTGGTGGTCAGATAGGACCCTACAGCAAAGCTTCACAATTCAGTCTTGCGCAGCCAGCAAAATGAACAGAACTCTAAAGCTTTCAGTCCTGGAGCTCTGAACTTGCTCCCTGCAACAGAAGGCCAGATGCCAAGCCTTAGTTCAGCTTCATGTCAGTTGAATATGAGCCAGCAGTGTGCCCAGGTGGCCAAGAAGGCCAACAGCGTCCTGGCCTGTATCAGCTGGGGGTGTTCAGCCTGGAGGAGGCTGAGGGGAGACCTTCTCGCTCTGTACAGCTCCCTGAAAGGAGTGGGTAGCCAGGGGGGTCGGTCTCTTCTCCCAGGTGACAGGCGATAAGACAAGAGGAAACAGCCTCAAGTTGCGCCAGGGGAGGTTTAGGATGGATACTAGGAAAAAATTCTTCACCAAAAGGGTTGTCGAGCATTGGAAGAGGCTGCCCAGGGAAGGAGTGAAGTCACCATCCCTGGAGGGATTTAAAAGATGTGTGGATGCAGTGCTGAGGGACATGGTTTAGTGGCGGACTCGGCAGTGCTAGGTTAACGGTTGGACTCCATGAACTTAAAGGTCTTTTCCAACACAAATAATTCCATGATTCATACAGACCCCATCCAGCACCCCGACCCCGCTTCCCGGTTGCACCACACTCTCCCAGGCAGGGCTGAGCCTTCCACTGCACGGTCCTGCCTTTTGCTTAGAGACATTGTCACTACAGACGTGATGCACCAGTGCTTGGGGTGAGGTGGGGGAGACCACCCCTCCTGATCTAACGCAGAGCTGTACCCCCAAAAGCAGGGACCCCAAAGATAAGCGAATTTTCAGCGCTTGAATAGGTTTCTGCTTGTGCCAAGGGTCTGAACAGGAGGGAATGGAAATAACATTTAAAATCATCTTCCTCCCATTCCCTTTCCTGCCTCCTCTGGTTCCTATATATCTCTTAGCTCTATGCGCAGGTTTAACAAGCTCATATTTTTAATCAATGAAATCATCCACTTGTAATTAACCAGAAAACATCAGCCTTGTCAACTGACCTTTCTGTTTGATGGAATAAATATAATTACGTTGTCACTTCAGTCTGGCTTAACAAACAACCAGAAAATGTTCTTTAATAAGCTGCCACACTGAGATGGCAGTTTATGATGGTTTAAAAGAATGTTTAATCTTAGTTAATTAATACTGCCTAATCTACCAGAACTAATGAACTTTCAACTACAATAGTAGGTCACTACCATTGTATTCAATGACATGTAAACATTACCAACTGCAAATTTATCAAAGCACAAATTCCAAAGAATAAAAGCAAAATGTGACCTTTACTAAATTTATATCTATTTTAATGTTCCTCCTATAATTACATAGTAGGAATTAGAAAAGGAACGACCTACTTACATGCAGCAGAAAGTTGTCACTGTTGGAACCCTACAAATGCAGGGAGACGAAGCACTAAAATTAACAACCAATAACGTATTATTATCAATAATGACTATTTATTAAACCATCTGAGTAAGATTCCCCCACCCACCCACACAACCCCCCTCATTATGGACAGTACAGCCACGTTATACAAAAGGGAAAGGAAGAGAAAGCGATGGAGGGAATTACCAGCGGGTTCCGCCACGACATGGGAAGAGGATCATGCTTTCCCGACAGCTCGGCTGGTGCGCGGTCCACGAGCTCACACTGCTCCTCACCTCGCTGCTACCTCCCCATGCTCCTCCTTTCCCGGTTCCACAGTGGCAATATAGAGGGGAAGGATGGCCCCCTGGTACGGGCAGTGGGAGAGGAGCTCACAGCCCCCCAGGACCTCGGAACCTCTATCTGTGGGGTGAGCAAGTCCTGAACATCGCCTCTGGAAAACAGCAGGAAGCATTCCCGTCCAGACGTGTTGGTGAAACATCTTCCAGGACATTCATAAACCTCATTTTTTTTAAAAGACAAAGCCAGCAGGGGAAAATTAGGGCCACCCAGATAAATTTCAGTCAAGAAACCAAAAAAAAAGTTCCTTCAGAAAAATCTTTCCCCCACTGTTATTAAGCCTTAATAAGTATGATAAAACATAAAAAGTTCCCAAAGATTGGAAAAGTCTGAATGTGGTGTTAACATTCAAACAAGAAGTTGTGATGAAACAAGTAACTTACACGCTGATTAATCTGCCCTCATTCCCAGGCAAAATAATGAGGAAGCTGATATGGAAATCAATAAGGATTAAAAGATAGGGATATAATTAATTCCAGTCAACCGCATTTCATGAAAAATAAGTCATGTCAGCCAAATCTGATTTCATTCTTTTATGAGCTTATAAATTTGGTGAATAAAGATATTTGCACGGCGGCAACATAGCTAGATTTTTGTGACAGACATTAAAGAAATCACAGTTACTTAGCACAGGTTGATGTTCTGCTACACTATTTGCAGTGGGCATCATGAAAGGTGATAAGGAGATTATTCTAAAATATTATAAACTGCTTTGGTTACTTGTGCCCAGGGAAAATGAGAAAGGTTCAAAGAAGTGACTCTGAGGTTCAGGAGGGAGAGAAACCATTTAAGCACAGGAAATACAAAACTTGGGGATAGTTAGGCAAGCCCAACGATAGCTGAGCAGTTCACACACGGTCGACTTACATTGCAAAAACAGTCATAGCACCAAGAAAGAAAAAGAAATACACAAGCAAAAGGCAACATTGCATCAAGCGTGTACGATTTGATGACAGGTGACAGCCTGGGGAGGGACCTGCTGACCTATCCTATCTGCTGGTCCTAGAATGGGAGCCCCTTCCAACGCCTGTAAAGTCCGCAGCGTGTGCATGGAGAACTGCCCACACCACAGACCAGTACTCGTTATCATTAATAACGTGATGATGAAAGTTACAGGTTATACCAAGATCAGCAACGGTAGATAATGCCGAGCACCAGGTCCAAGCGATGGACTTGAACAAGGCAGGACCACTTAATCACTGACGTTTAATTACAGTCTTGTCCAGGGTCATGCATCTGGTCATACCTGTGAAATAGCAACCGTGCCGTGGAAACCAACGACTGGAAATTGTGATGGGTTTACAGCAGAAAATACCAACTCAGCATAACATTTTTATATGCTACTGAGACCCCAGCAGCAACCTTTGGGTGCCTGGGTAGGATCGCAGAAAGCAAGAACAAATAATTTTATTTCTGCATATAGCACTGGGGAGACGGCACACTCATACTAAGCAGAGTTCTGGCATTCCTATTTATAAAAGATGGTTGGAAAATATTAAAACGTACACAAAAGAGCTGAAAAAAATCTTCCGTGGGCCAGAAATAAAAATCCTAACGCCACTCTGAGAAGCAAAGTAGTACTGAATTGTTAAATGTTCCTCTCAGCCAGCGGAGGAAGCAGCAACTGGAATGAAAGGCTGGAGACTGGAAATGACCAGCACCGGGGAGAAGTCACCCACACATTTGGACAACGAGGGCAATTAGCTGCAAGCGCAGGGAGGAGAGAGGGCATCTCCATCCCTCTGTGCAGCTGGGAACCCAGCAGCATCCTGCTGGTCAGACACGAGGCTCACCGTGAGCAAAAGGAGCAGAATACGATGGCATCAAATCATCCCACCGGCCTTAATCTGCACAAGACTGCCAATAATATCATTTAGAATTTGCATCAACGTTGCACAGAGGAAGGCTAATCATAAACTAGATTTTTATATCCCAAAGTATTATACTAACATCAGTCCAAAGACCACACTTGCTCAGATATTCTTTGGTTCCTTGACGGATCTGGAGATCTCTGCAACAGACGAGGTTAAAAAGAGATTTGCTGCCTTAGATGAATTAGGAGCTTTCATATATCCCTGAAATGAACAGCAGGGAAGGAAACGGGAGGTGAAATTCTGCAATGTCTTACACACAAGGTCAAGACTAGATAATCATTATGGATTCGTCTCACCTTAAAACTTACAAATGTGTGAAAAACAATTATTCCCTTAACTGAGCTGGGTATCTGTAGAGAAGGGGAAAAAAAATAAAAGGGTTTTCTTGCAAGTATTTGAGCCAGTTTTACAGTTTGGCACCCACAATCTGTCATAACAGCAATTTCTATAATCAGACTTGTGAACTTTCAAGTGCTCTCCATTACTAGCTGATGCCCATCTATTTAGCCATCACTGGACTGCAGCTGCAAACTCCACCTAATATTGTTCTCACAGAATTTATGAGAAATTAGGATACTTGGGACATTTCCATTGGTTGGTTTTATGGTTATTGTATGATTTTAAAAGCAATCCTCCTGTTCAGCGGTGAGAATACTGTTCTTCTGCCACAGCTGGTTTACTCTGTGCAAATAACCTTGAGGGAAGTATTCATCGCCTTGCACGTTTGTGGGACGGAGCTGGCAATGGGTTCCTTGAATATTCATGACTTTACCGGAAAGATCTGCAGGTTCTCTGACACCACTTGCTTTATCCTACCACTTATTTTTCTGTAGATGTCTCCGTAAGGATGGACGTTGAGCTCTCCCTTCAGTTTCTGGCTTCCTAAAAGATAAATTAAGTTAAATTTGGCCCTTTGCAGAGGGCCATGCTTTTACATGAAGACAGATATAGAAAGAGAGAGGACTGGCTTAGACTTTATTGAAGCAGGAGAGTTGAAGATAACTCACCCGAGTTGACGGATGGACTGCCTGGTTATTGTTCATTAGCTTCTTGATTCCAAAGCTGGGAGTCAGAGATGGGAAACCAGAGACCGGGGTCAGCAATACCGACAGGCGGTCAGTAGCCCAGAGTGCGAGCTACATTGCAATTCTTGGTTTTTACTCCTCGTTTCTCCCACAGCACTGGGAGGGGATATAGATTTGGGAGTAGCGAATATGTCCTAAGAGTTATGTACCCTGGGCTGGGAAGGGGCAGTAAGGGAAGGTCAGCAAGCATCAGAATAAAAGACTCCAGTCCCTTCGGATCCAGTGCAGTTACGAGGCTCTCAGCCGGAGCTATTCTCCAAGTCAAAGCCAAAACCACATCACAAGTGCTTTGAAGGTAGGTTTCTCTCAGGGTCCAGGGCCAAATGTGGTCATTTGGAAAAGACGTGTAAGGAAAAACCTGCACACCTTCAAAATCTGATCCTGGGCTTGAAGACTCCTGAGCCGGGCAATGGGCACTACTTGCCAGTTTGCACCTTTGGAAGGTGCTCGGTGAATCGTATCCCAGACCTTGGAGAGCAAGGACAAACATAGTGAAGGACGGATGCAAAAGAAAGACAAAAGGAAGAACATAAATATGATACTGGCATTACAGAGCCTGTGAGACGGTGAAACCAGCCTGTGGGTTTCTTTGGCACAGACGGAGACGTTACTCATCTACAGGTGTCTCACTGTCACATCTCTACAACAGAGGAGACAGCCCTTCCTTGCCTGTTGAGACCAGGATGTCCCTGTAGCAGAGAAGCTGTCTTTTGGCACGGAGATAATCTAGAAAGTCTGAGAAAGAGCTGGAGCATGAGCCCAGCTCCTATTCAAATATCTTTCGCTCAAGGTTCGCTTTCCAAAATCAATGATCTGTTTTGTGCCAGTCCTCGGACCGCCTCCCTCCATCCTACTGGCACCTCACCTGTGTGAGACGCACATCTCGCACCAGACAAGCTGTTCTTCACGGATGTCGAGGTCTCTTCATCGACTGTAGAGAAAGCCAAGATTACAGATTTAGGACGAGTGGCAATTTTTAAGACGGCTAAGCTGGGATATAATGAATGCCGCCAAGGATAATTAAGGATAAAAATGGAAGTAGGTCTCTAGACTGAAGTAAATGAGATTTTTTTTAATTATTATTCTCTTTACCTCCTTAAAGTTCATCATTATATAAAGTTTGAAAGCTCACTGGCATGATCAGCTTTGATTATTTTCATTTGATTTTCTCACTACACTTTTTCCTCTCCACTTCTCTTATTCATTGTGTTATTACATCCTTAAAAGCTATTTTAAATTAATTTACTGCACTCCGTGAACACTAGTAAAAATATTAGCTTTCAAAGAGTTATGTCAATGAGGAAAGCATGTTCATTCTTCCTTGAAGAAAGTATATTATAAAAACTGTAACCCATAAAACAAAAGCTTACTTGCATTTTCTGCTCTTTAAATCCATCCCTGAGCTAATGCAAGGAAACTTAGCACTTAATTTATAATAAATATGCATGGAAAAACCAGAACACCTTACCAAACAGGCATATTTATAGTGTCAGCCGGGAGGAAATTATCAGTATATCAAAGGAAACGGTCATGGCTTGGCAGCAAATACAAAAGGTGCTGATGCAAATTTGTATGAAAATTGTTAATTGTTGGGTTTGGTTTTTTTTTATTTTACTGTGGAAAGCCATGACACTGCAGTTGACCACGCCACTGCAGCCGTAATTTTGGTATGAAAACAGGAATTGACTGCTAATCTTTTTCAGCTCCCAGGCTGCAAACACCTTTCTACCAGAAAATTTAAGACTCAGAGCTCTTTCCAAAGAACTGGGCTGGACAGAAAGTAAATCCTTTTTTTCAATGGGTAGCAGAATCAAGGTGTTTTTCATGTTTTTTTCCCAAAGAAGGAGGTGACTATATGAACACAGAATCAAGAGCTGCTGAGCTACTGGATTCTATCCTTTTTCTCATTTGCTTCCTCCTTCTCTTTCTTACCTTTCCTTTCTTTTATTCCCGCTCCACCTAGGCTTGACCAAAAAACGAGTCTCTCATTCTTTCCTTTAAAATGTCCCCTTGTCTCATAATCAGCTCCGGAAAATGGGAAGTAAAAGGATATTTGTGTAGGGTGATATTTTCCAGCATAGCACCGGGTAGCAAAAGCTGCATCAAGAACAAATCTGTGTGTTTTAAATCAGCTACTATCCCACCACTGGACAGACCACTGAACATACTGAAAACCCAGAGAGGATGAAGTTCACTACTTTTCTGCCATCTACTTTTCTTCCAAATGTTTTCAGTGTCAAAAAGATTGCAAGAGCTTCAAAAAACAATAATAAAGTGATTATTCTATACAACTAAGATAGGAAGCAACTGCAAAGTAAAGGCCTTAAAAATAATAAGTGTCAGAAAAAGAAAGCCCTCAGAATCATCGAATCATCTGGGTTGGAAGGGACCTTTAAGATCACTGAGTCCAACCATCAACCCAACACTGCCAAACCCACCACTACCCCATGTCCCTCAGCACCGCGTCGGCCCGGCTTTTAAATACCTCCAGGGATGGCGACTCCACCACTGCCCTGGGCAGCCTGTTCCAGTGCTTGACAACAATTTTGGTGAAGAAATTTTTCCTAATATCCATCCTAAACCTCCCCTGGCACAACTCGAGGCCGTTTCCTCTTGTCCTATCACCTGTTCCTTGGGAGAAGAGACCGACCCCCCCTGGCTACCCGCTCCTTTCAGGGAGCTGTAGCGAGAATGGTCAAATACAGACAGGTTGAAGGGAAGAGAGAGGCAGGTTCACCAGGAGGGGCTTCAGAAAGAAATCCACCCTAGTAGGGAGAAAAAGCGTAAATGGAAAAAACACAGACATATGACTCTCCATGGGGGAGAGCTTAAGGGCGTTCAGTACTGGTGCTCCCAGTCTGTGGGGTTTTCACTTAAAACTGCTGCAGGAGCTCGTGGTATTTCAGATACCAGTACTAGAGCAGTACACAAATCAGAAGCACTTTCTACATCCCTTTTTGGCACGGGATTTAACAACAATTGGCACAGAGGCCGTAAATGCGTATGAATAAGGCATATTTGAACGCTGGGTTTGCAGCTTCCCACCATCCTGTTGCACTTGCTGGCTTTTAAGTCCTGAATGCTTGACCTTCACTCTGAAGTGACAAAGTAGTGTTTTATGCAGATGGAAAAGAACTGGTCTGAAGTCGAGAGAAGGCAAAAGTTACTTTCAGTGAATCGGTAAACTAATGGATATTGTGACTGACTTATGAAATTGCTTTTAGCAGGTTCTGCTCATGCAGTATCTTAGAACCTACCAACGCGCTAAATTCAGCCTCGAGTTACTATTCAAAGCCTAATAAAGCTGTCAGAATAAAATGTTTGTAAAAGAAATTTCCATTGAAAGTTGTCTTCTGCCAGAGTCTTAAAAGTACAATTGTTTTATTCAAGTCCACAGTAGCATAGGAAGCGAATGCAAATTGATTTGTGGGGAAAATATGCCAAGACTGTAATTCCCTTTCTTCAAGTAAATGTATTCCTTTTAATACACAGAGAGTTCCAGTGTTATTAATTAAGACACTGCAGACAGGAGAGAAGCTGATTTTAAAAGTTTTTGAGATGCGCGCTGCACTGTATTAGGTTTGAGGCCAATGCAAATGATTTCAGCAAAAAGCTTGGAAACAGATCTCGATTTTTCTTCATTCTTTCCTTCTTGTATTTTAGGAAAGCATAAAGTGGTCCCAGGAAAGGAGCAACCTTTGGGTTTGACTTTAAAGCACAGAAATATTTTAAATTTTTTTGGTTAAAAATGACAACTAAAAACAGATGATAACCCAGACAGCATGAAAATAAAGAGAACCTCTTTTTTTACTGAACTTAAAAGGCACTTTCTTTGCAGTAGTTGTGCTCGTACGAATGCAGCTGGGTGGCAGTCTGAAAAGCATTAAACCTCCCCGACGATTTCCATTGAAACGATCACCCTGAAAGCTCCAGCACAGCCCTCACCATGCTATATATGAGAATGTGTATATTTGTTATTCCTATTATTTTTATTATTCAATAAAAGTATCGAGTAAAAACAAGCTTAGTCTAAATGAGCAAAAACATTTGCTGTGCTCAGAGAAAGAGGGCATCAGGAAATAAAACTCTACCTGACTGAGCACAGTTAAAACATAAGTAAATTATATACTTCAGTCACCATTACTAGCTCTCACAGTTGCGTCCTTAAAACTACAATAGATAGATTTTTTTTCTTGCAGCTCTAAAAGCCTAGAATTTAATTTCAATTTTGCCTTAAACACAAAAGTTTACAGCTTCTACTTAAGTGTGAAAGTCGGAAAACATGAAACTAAAGAACCAGAGAAGTTTTAAGAACTTAAACGCATTCTTTAAAAAGCACTTCTCACGTTTCTGAATCCAAACTGATGATCCTGGGGGCTTGAGTCGCAAGTCTTAATTCCTACGTTCAACAAATTTGGGGAGAAAAAAAAAAAAAAAACCAACCCTCTTCTTTGGCCTTATTACAACTGCCAATCTTTTCTAATTGGGTAGCAGGTGTCACGCCTTCGCACTCAGCGGTGCCAGCTGAGCTGGAAACCCATCCGCCGGCGCCGAACTCTGGGAGCGCTGAAACCGAGAACCACAGGTATCAATGATCAACACAACTTCTATTGATTAAGACCACCTTATTAATTGAGCGATGGGCACGGATACTCAACTACCAGGAGATGGGCTGGGCTGCATGTGATTCGTACCCCCCAAGAACAGAAGCAGAGCAAGATTCCCATGTGCTTCTGGCACAGGCACTGGCTCCCGGAGCCTGCCTTTGCGCAGGGCTGCGCTAACAGCAGCTTTATCAGCCCTTTGCTGTTAAACCAAGTAATGCTGATGGCCAGTTAGGAAAACTTATCTAGGTGCAAATTAAGTGGTTGGACTTCTACAGGTGGATTTTCTGTTGCTATTGTGAAAACAAAAAACAAAAAAATTTTAAAATGCAGAGAAAATGCTTGGTTGCTCTTTTTGCCCAAAGAGAGCGTGTATTTTGAGTTTTTGCACGGAAGCAGACTTTCGCAGCTGTCCTTCATGCTGAGCCACACCTGACCCCGTATCATGTTGGGATGCTACTTATCATGAAGAGAGCATAGCTAGTTGGCCTAAGAAAGCCTGTTACTGCCATTGCAAAGCCAAATTTTTCCTTGGTGCATCCTAGCATTGCACAAAAAGTGTTCTTTCCCCGATTTCTCAAAGGCAGAACATTTATTAAAGACTACGCACAAAAAATGACATTCCTTTTAACGTTTCTGAGACTCTCCAACAAGGATGCTCCAACCCAGCAGCTTCTGCCCTGTTTTCCCACAGTCCCTGTGCCAGGGCAGCATCCAGACCAGATAAAACCAACAATAAATGGGAGGGATGTCGTCAAAGCTGCTGTCTTCTCCCTGTAGGCCGCTCTCTAATCCTCTTGCCAGGAAATTATCTAGAAAAATGACAAAAAGACACCTACAGTGATATTGTTGGAAACCAATTGTATCTGATTTCAGAGCCACAGCAGACAGGCTTTCTATATACTGGGAAAGAAAATGAGGTGTCGACGGCTTTGCTACACCCTTGCAAGTCTGCACCTCGCGACTGGGCTTCAGAAATCTTCCAATAATACTGATACAAAATGCCATTGGGCATAAATTTGAAACGAAGCGCTTTCATTTCCAATGTGTCGCTGTTCTACTTCATTTCTTTCAACTTTGTTTCCAAAAGACTACCCCGCTATGTCAAGCCAACCTGGAGCTGAATGCATAAGTTACGAAAAGATGAGTTTTTTCAGGCCTGGAAGAGATGCAGGTGCTCTCCAGGCCGCTGTTGCCAGTGCGGCAAATGTTTTTTTTTCTGGGTGGGTATTTCTCAGATGCAGTATAATGGTTATCCATTAATAACGCACCCAGTTGAGGCAATGAGAAGAATTGAAAAGGCAGATTATAATTAGCCTTGTGCAGCAACCAGGTACCAAAAATGCAGGTCATTATTTCAGCTCATCCAAACTCTTCTCATCTTAAGAGTAACATATAACTAGCACGTACTTTGTCTGGTCATATAAAAAATTTTTCTACTTTTCTTTACTGATAACCTGCTGCCACGTTGTGTCTTAGAAGCTGTAGTGGTTATATTTGTGGGTGAAGCAAACTGTCTGTATAGAGTAATTTTAAGTGAGAGGTACAATAAGTCAGTCAGTCAGTCATTATCCCAGCTTAAGGGCATTGGGGTTTCAACCACTTTATTGCAGAATCTCTTCAGTTTCTCTCCTGCAACAATACAGCTACTGTTTCTCTGTGATTACTTTGTTTATTCCATCTTACAGGGCTGTGTCCTGTTGAAATATTGATAATGAGAACACTAGAGGAAAAAAGAGGAAAAAAAAAAAAAAGCCTTGCTGTTATACAAGCTCTCCTTATTTCTGGTGGAATTGTTCCTTCCTTTGCAATGCATCGCAAAGTATTCTCAGAAACACTACTAACAATGGGATTTTTTTCCCCCTTAGTCCTTTAAAACAAACACAGAAATACTGGAAGGAAACAGAGAGCAGAGCCAAGAACTGCACTGTTCTACTTAAATCTGCCACTGTTCTAGCTGCTCTTCAAAACTGGAGCGAAGCAAGAAAAGACAGCCATCAGTCTCACTGGAAAATGGACGGGGGTTTCATGGAAAGCAGATAAAAAGGCAAACTTCAGCCTTTCCTCAAAACTTGCTCTCTTCCCTCATTCCTTGCCAAGCCCTTGTGCTGCCTCTCTCTATTTTTTGAGAGACATTCTACTTCAAGTTACTTATTTTCTTTGTTTATACACATGAGTATTTTCTAGCTTTCTGGCCAGATCAGCAAAAGAATTGGATTTAATTGGCATGGCCGTGCATGAAATTATTTCTTTTCAGGCACATAATGTTACCAATTGACATCAACAGGAGAAATTATTAGCTCTAAAGCTGGTGCAATGTAGGAAGTTAAAGCCTTTTCGACTCCGCCATAGCTACAGAAGTATTTTGACATATTTCTGAAGGAAATAACCAGTAAGATTTTAATTTCCGCTTGCCTTGGTAAAGAGCAATCTACCTACCAGAAATAAAACATCCTGCCCCGGTTAGGAGATCATGCACAGATTTAGTTTCACATCTCACGGCTTCCAAGAGCTAGTCAAAAGAAAAAGGCGAGGGTGCAAAATCCTCCTACAGACACAGCAGCTCTCAGAGGATGGAAGCCCGAGCTCTGGTCATGGCTGGGTTGTCCAGCCAACCAGCACGCAAGTTCCTGTGACAATTCTGCAAGAAAAGGGAAATCTGCAGCCCCTGAGCTGCCTTTTAGGGGGTTCTGCTGAATGGCTGGAAGTTTTTGTTCAGGTCTCTTCCTCTATTAAATGCAGAGGGCTTAAAGTACCCGGTCTCCCCATAGATCCACTGGGACTAACAAATACCCTGAACCTTTTACATTCAGTAAATGACAGAGCCAGGTTGGGCACCCAGAAATCCTTAGTCTGGTTTTGTTATAAGACTCCTATACAAAAGACATGCCTTTCCCAGAAAGGACTCGAGCTATTGCAGCCACACAGCTCTCCACATGCAGAATTTAGCTAACAGAAACAAACGCTCTCAAAACTCATCGGGAAATTGATTTGGAGATTAAAGATGTAGCAGGATCTGATTCCAAACAATAGAGATAATGCAATCCGTCTGCACACACACTGAACAAGCCTGAGTTGCCAGGGAGCATCCTGCAGCAATCTAGGAGACGCAGAATGAACTGTAGCTGGGGGAAGTGCCTTCTGGAGAGCAGCAAAAAAAAAAACAAAAAAAACCATGTTACTGCAGATTAGTCAAGAATTATCTCTTAATACCGTCAGAGATCAGTTAGCATGCCAGCAAACCTACTTTACATCAAGAAAACAACAAGCGTCTAGCTTGCTTTTACGAAGGTAGAGAGAGTTTGTATTGCTCCTGGTAACACGACAGTCAAGTAAGACCAAGTTGCTGGGCCCTTGCTACCGAGCAGTGAACGTTTAAAGGCGGGATATTTGGATAAGTGTCCAAATAGCAGAGCTTCTTTGTGACGGCAATGGGGGAAACAGAAGTTTCCTAAAAGAGCCGCTTCCTCAAGGGCTCTGCTGCGTGTCCTGCCACTTTGCGGGATCACAAATACAAATGCTGGTGGGGGCGTTAACCAATTAATGGCGTCAACTTGGTCTGCGCTTGAGCGGCATAAGGGAACAAACCCGCTGTCGCTTTTACAGAAAGGAGAGTGACTTCGATGTGAATAGTAAGCTGCACCCAAATAACATGAAAAGAGACCCGCCACCTCTGACACAGTGCCACTTTGCAGATGCAAACCTGCTAATTGCAATCACTAGCAGGCTACAGGTCATGAAAACACAAGCGTTTGGTTTTTTTTATAAATGAAGCTGAAATGCAACCGCAAGTACAAATTCGAAGCTGATGCATCCTCACACACCCGGGAGTTCTGAGCTTCCTCAAATATATTTTCTGCACAACACTCTTAACACCTGCAAGAATATTACTGACCTTTCATATTTTGCTCCGAGTTCTGAATTTTTGTATTTAATTTCTTTTAAGCAAAATCTGTGGAAGATGCTGTAGTAACTCGCCTGACATTCATATTTTGATGTGGCTGAAAAAAACACTGGGCAAGTCCATGAGCCTAGAGCGATGCAGCATTATTGATGGTAGCTAAGGACTTGCTAATGGCCACAGATGGAAACTTTTGGCCACTGCTCATGGCAGTTGCCTTTTCAGTGAGATCTGAGGTACTAGATCATGGATGGGACTGGAGATTTTTTTTTTTTTTAAAGTAAACTATACAGCCACATCAGGGACTATCAGGTAGAATTCACAGGATTTGAGCAGCAATTTTATGTACTGTCAGGAATCATGCTAAGTTTATGCCAGACAGCTTTTATGCTCTTATAAGAATGAATTCGGAATTAAACTCTTTATTTTTAATGCTGGTGATGGGCATTCATTAATATGACTAACATTGATAAGATAAAATGTACAGATACTCTAAATAGCAAGGATTAGACAAATTGGGGGTGGGGGTGGAGGAAGAGGTTAAACAGATATTTAAAGAAAAGCCAAATGCCTATATCATACAAGGGCCTTGCAGTAATTCTGATTCATTTGGCCAAAATATTAGCTTTGAGTGCCAAATGGGCAGACGACGCGGGATTGATATTTTGTTTGAAAAAAGCTTATTTAAATGTGTCCGTGGCTCCTGATCCTTATTTTGCAGAGTCTGTGGGGCAGTAAAGTGGAAAAGGACTTTGGAAAGTCATGTTCGTTCCAGGGCGCTGGAAAGTGGTTTGCAGCCTTTGGGGCTCGGCAGCTTTTGGAAGGGATGCTCTGTGGATCCTTCTGGATGAGATACCCATTACCAGCTCGTCTGCAAGCACAGGAGACATGATTCAGTGACTCAGAGTGTCCCCTTCAGTCCCACATACCTACCACGAGTTACTGTCTTCCAGCAATAAATGGAAAGGAAAAAGGAAAATCATCCCATGGCTACAGCTCTATATGGGGCAAACAAAACAAGCAATTTAGGACCCTTATCGACTTGGCCTCTTTATAACCCATGACTTTCCCAGACCCCATCTTTGACTGTACTCATTCCCCTGCCGCGACGTCACAGCTCCATGATGGAGAGATTGGCCTGGGGAGGACCTGGAAGAAGAGGCCAGCTTTGTCCTCTTGGTTGTCCCTCCTCTGATCTCCCTCCTGCTTCACTCGCTGGCTGAGGGCCACAGATGTGCTCCAGACAGCAAGAGGTGACCTTGAAAACATTCGCTTCTTCTTAACCTGCTTAAAACCGAGTTATCATTGCATACACCACTCTTTCATGATGACCGCGCTTAACAGTATAATCCAACCTTTCCGTGCCATATTTCATTCCTTTTTACTGTAAGCCATTTGCAACCAGGGTCACTGTTCCCTGTGTGTTTGCTAAAAGCAAGAAAGCCTGGGGATTTAAAAACAAGAAGAACAAAAAAAAAAAAAAAAAAAAAAAGAAAGGTCATTCAGGTGGGGGAAGACATACATCTTGTAAATCAATTACAGATCTTTCATGCTGTAGCTCAGTCGGCTTTAGTGAGGTCTCACTCTCAACCTTTACCACCCGAGATTTTCTCACTAAGAGAAAGTTAGTTCTTTGGAAGCTGTGCATAAAGATGTCTTACACTAGCTGCAAATCAGCTTTATTGATCCACATGTCCTGAAAAACTTACAATAATTGAAGAAAAGAAAAAAAAACCCTAAAGTTAGAATGGAAGTTGAATATCTTTCTATTTGTCATGACCTATACTGAGAAATCTTCTGCTTAAAGGTAAAGCTTCAAATTAAGCAGTTTTCCAGGAAATTTGCTATGATCAACTATCTGCATGACCCCGGCTAAGACCGAGTCCTGAACAGAGATTCAAGTTGATAGAACACCAGGCTATAACTTTAGTAACTTAATCACATTTCTTATTTTTGTTCTTATTGGTGTATTTGGGGATGCTGAGCATGCCAGACACCAAGCCCCTCCTTGTCTATGGTCAGAGCTGGGAAAATTCATTACATCTGTGATGCATCCCCCTTTTCGCGTGGAGCTCAGGGAAATGTCAATTGGATACCCAGCAGCGTAGCCCTCCGCACTTCTGAACGCTGCACACAGTCATTATGCAGCAAAGCAATTTTAAAAATCAATGGCACGGCACAGAAGGAATGCCAAAGTTTTCAACGAACAGGATACGAAATGCAGAGATACTGAAGCTGAGTACTGATCACTGCAATTCAGTCCCTGCATGATTTCTAAAGACAGCAATTCCAGTTTTGGGGCTTCTTAGTTTCTAAAATCCCTCTCAAGGAAAGCTCTAGGGCAACCTAGATAGTTTGCTGCAGGAGGAGCAACACAACTCAAGTTTCTACAACATCTTATAAATGACCATAGGAAAAAATGACCATTTAAATATGAACGACCATTTTGGCCGTGGTGGTTGTTGAGTTAAGGTGTGGGTACGGTAGGAACATGGGAAGGGGTCCAGCCTTCCCTTCACATGCCCCAGAGCTTGCAACGTGCTGGATACTGGGAAGGAGGAAATTTCAGGCCTCTCCCCCAAAGAAATCTGTCCAGTAGTACATACAGATGTAGTTCCACCCACCCAATACCATTATCTGAAGCCTGTTCTTCTTTCTTTCCTGTCCTATGCAAGAGAAACAAAGGCGAGATGGCAATCTCTGTTGGATGGAGAGAGAATTCAGGCGCAGCGGCTGCCTTAACGTTCTCCTGCGGCCACAGCAGGAGTGGATCCGTAAAGTGTAGCAGTTGGCGCTGAAGACAAAGCATCCTTACTATGTTTTACCTGTTTCTACTTTGGCCTGGCTCTGGTCTGCTGCCGTGCACTAAACACTAGCGTGTGATGGGCATGTGTTGGATGCAGCTGAGTTACATTCCAAAGGAAACTGATTTCGCACGCCGAAACCACTCCACAACACACAAATGCAGTAAAATGAGGACGAATGGAGATTTACCTTTGAAAGTGCATACCGGGTCCAAACTACTACACTAGCACATGTGCACACAGAAGGGACAGCCGGTGTGCATCCAAGATCTGTGGATTCTGAACTGAACCACCGTCCCTCAAGCCCAGTCACATACCCGAAAATCCAGCCTTGCTTTCCGCGGCTAGTGTTTGTACAAGCACCACTTTTCAGCAGGTCTGTAACTCAGACAGAAAGATTTCTTTCGAATTAAAAGCTGCATCCAAGGTATCAGCTGTGAGTGTTTTAGAAAAATACTAGAAGTCACACATTTCATCAAAATGAGCTTATAATAATATACTACACTTTTTCCTGGGTATTTTTATACCACTTAAATTTGTTCGTCTATTTGCTTTTGCACAGCGCAATAATAACTTGTCTTCGTGTCTGGCTCATACAAAGATGTTTCAATAAGCTGTTAGCACCACAACATGATTAAGAGAAATAAATGGCTCTAAAAACAATAATCCCTGATCTATAGAAATTCCTTCTTTTTTAAACAGCGAATTCTGTTTATCAGTAACAAATTTTCAGGGTTTTTTTTTATTTCTCTAGTTGGGGAAAGAAGGGGTGAATCCTACCAATAAAGAGAATCTACAGAGTTTAATAAAATTAGTAAGCAAGAAGTAGACATCAGACTATATGATTACATTGTCACGTATCTCCCTCTACCTTCATTTCTGCTGCACCGACCAGACGAGCATGCTTTGCTCCTGAAGCACAATTAATGCACAATTAATCAGCGTAGTCAGAGTACAATTAAATTAACATTTTACAAATCCTCCTCCTAACCTATTTAACTGAATAATCCTGCAAAATTTCCAGAGGAGCAGACACCCAACGTACTCGTGGCATGTTCAACACCACCATGCACAATACCATAAATGCTGGATCCGCGCAAACCACTCAATAGCAATTCCAACAGACCGGGGATAATTTACATCCACTGAGGATCCGGTTCAATTATCCTGACCAAGAATAATTTGCAGTCAGGAGCACAGAAATTCCCAGGCTGGAACGGAGCCAAATGACTGGCTTGTAGCCGTTATTAGCAGAGGAGACTTTTAAAGAGAGTTAGGTGAAACACCGCGGATAGGCAGGTGAAAAAATCTGCTGCTGACAATAAGTTTGAAGCCAATCCTAGAAGAGGGAGATCGCTCTAAGGGCCATGGAAGGGGGTTCCCCCTCACACTTTGATTATAAGAACCTCAGCTGTTTTAATTATCCAGCAAAACAGGCTTTTGGTAATGCTGCTTCTGGCTTCAGTCACGTCATTTGGTGGTTCCACAGGCTCAGTATAAAATGCATAAAAGAGTACATTTTTTTCCTCTCAGGGTTTCTTGCCTTTCAGTTTCACTAAGTTTCCTCCCCTTCTTGTGCTCAGACACCAGGGATGGAAACTTGTGTGTTCAGACCGTGCCCCTTAGAGCAGCCTTTACAGACACACTCACACCCTCTGTCCCCTCCGAGACCAAAGGTGCTTTCCAGACGCTCTTCAGAGAAGAGGTTTGCTTACCTCAGCCTTTATCATTCGTCTTGCTCTCCTCAACCCTTTCTAGTTCTGCAGTATCGTTTTAACAAATACCACACAAGGCTCCCATCCAAGCTGCATCACTGATTTCAAATGTTTGGTGAGATTGGCCCTGAAGCTCTCCCTCTCAGCCCTTTCTTACCCTGCTGTCTTGCTTTGCCTTTTTTTTTTTTNCCACACCAAGCAAAGACTTTCACTGCAGCACCTACACTAACAGTTTGTTCCGGTTACTGAAACAGTAAAACCCTTAAATCCTACAGATTGTTAAAGTTTTGCTGCAGCTGACCCTTCATTCCCGCACGCCCCCCAGGTGTCCCAGAGTGTTTACATCTCTCTAACATCCCACCAGTCTTCTCTCAGTGTGGCTATCCTAAAAAAGAAGGAAAAACTACTTTGCTCACTTGGACATTTTGCTAGCTCAGAGCCTACCTTTCCAATTATCATTAGTTATTAATACTTTTCTTAGTGTTTTTTGGGAGGATTAACAAGAAATGGATTAAAACACAAATCCCTTGGTATAGAACATCACAGCGCCTCTGTAATCCTTTTGCCATGATGAGAATGAGCTGGCTATTCTTATCCCTTTCTTTAGGTCCTTGCCTGTGACATTTCTCCCAGGAGAAGTGGCCAGCAGGCTTGCACAGCTTCAGAGACAGTGTCCCTTTTTGCCCTTACTCTGTTTCTGTCCCCTTTCCTCTCCAGGCAAAGGATAGTGTAGGTCTCCAGAAGACAATGCACAGGGCTCCTCTGTGCTTCTGCAGCTTATATTTCTTTTACATCCATAGCCGGGAAAAGGACAGCCACCACCTCGCTACCGCAGCGGGAGCTACCAGAGAGTCACAGTTATTTCCCTACATTTTTCCAGTCCTGTATGGAAGGAGAAAAACCACCTCCTACAGAGTCTTCTTTAGACTTGCATGGAGTTCCCAAGGAGAGGAACTGCTGCACGAACAGAAGCCACATCTGGCATAGGAAGTCTTTGGACTCAGAAGAGCTGGAGAGACAGGAAGAGCTTTGGGGGGAAATATTAATTTTTCTAGATATTTGGGTTTGTTTTTTGTGTTCTTTCCTGGGCACTCAGCAAATCACAGTTGGCGACGGGGGTACTGAGGCAGATTAATCTTTGATTTCGGCCAGAGGACACACATGTATGTATTACATTGTGTTCTGTTTCCCTACGTGATAAATTCTGAACAGACATGTTCAGAACATGTTTTCATCGTTTCTTAGCAAGCCAATGGAATGCCAGGAATTTCTAGGAAACACCACCACAGCTTCCTTTTCCCCACAATACTGTCTTGAGACTAATTATTGCTGCCTATTAGCATCAAGAACTCTTTTTTTATTTTTTTAATTAACAAAGAAGCATAGATCAGATCAGCCAGTTCTGGAGGACAAGCCTTTTTTGTTGCTGTTGTTTTAAATGAACTATATCCTTCTCCATTAAAACTGTCTTTTCCTAATGCAGACTGTAAAATATTCATTTCTTAATAGCAGATTCAGCTCTCTTCAAACCCAATACAGTGTTATGCAATGAGTTCCCTTTTTTTACAGACATCACGGAAAGGAATTCCAATGCTATACGGTAAAAACTTCAGAATTTTTGAAATATGAGAATATGATAATTGTAGTTTAATGTGCTAATGGAACTGGGGAGAACTGAAATAATTTGCCCATATATTACTAAACTCTCTGTGGCAGGGTAATATGGGAGTTTGGACATCATTATTAATTGGAAACACTGACTGGAATTTATTGGACATAACCATTAAGTGGAAACATTGCTTGACATAATAATAAACTCCCCAAACTAGGTTTACTTTCCCAAGTTGTTTCTTAAAAACCATTTCAAACACCAAAAAAACGCATCTGAAAATACCATTAATCAAAAGCACAGATTTTATTTGGTGGTGTGAATCTTTCAAGGTGAAAAAGGTGGAAATGAGGCTCAAAGCATCGCCACTAGCTGTTGAAATTCACTGTATGTACTCACACATTATTAGGTACATGTTTAGACAAGAGGGAGATGTCTTTCACAATGATTTCATCTGCCCCTAACACTTTGTGTCCAGGGTCCCACAGAAAATCCATCACCATGAATCCAACTGCCTAATCCCTCCGCATTAGGCCATCCAGAGCTTCTCAATTTATTAAGTGCCGGTTCTTTAAGGGATGATTTTTAAACCAGTTTTGCTAAACCAGTGCAAGACTCTATAGGGATAACCTCCTATTAGCTTAAACCAGACTTAAGTTTGGTTCTCTTGAGTGCGAAGAGGCCTACGTAAAATGCCACTTGCCACTCCTAAAATGGAATCAGTCTGCCTGCAAGAAGGCAAGTGGTGGGTTTGCCAAACCAATGCAATTTTCCCTGCACATAAGCAAAACCCCAGGCTTGCGAGCAGCTCCTCTTGGCTTAGAGGTTTTTCCTTCAATCCCCATCGACTTCTTCACCACGTGCTAAATGAGCACCAGCAGCCTGGAGCCACAGGCAGCTTTCACAGCTCCAAACCCATCACCACTTGCCATAGCCCACTTATTTGTCATGGACCACTGCCCCCAGATTCACAGAACTTACACCCTGAAGGGGCACAGTCAGCATCTTTCTGCCCTCCTGTATAACACCGCTTTGTCCGTACCCTCCTACCCACCTGCTGAGCCCAGACCTGTCATCTCCAGCCTGGCTGGTCAGTCAAATGGGTCCTGTTCTGCTCCTCTTGATACCCTCAGCTGAGCAGGCTGCATCCAGACCGTCATGACAGAAGTACAACTCCAGAGAGAAAGTATTATTCTGCAAACACTTAGCTCAGCTCTACCTTCCGTTTCGGGTAATAAACCTAGGAAGCCATAGGCAGTCAGAAAATTACTTTCTTCCTTCTCCTCCTCACTTACTTTGAGATTCACCATCAGGAGATGGGAAAATAAATACCCTTCACACCATATTATATCTACACCAGTATAGTACCAAATAAATTCCCTATTACCATGAAAGAACTGAAATAAAGGGAGTGGAACAAACAGCTCTGTAATACCCAAATTGCACATGCACATATAAGATCACTAGAATTTTATGAAAGGAAGCCCTCAGGATTTTGCCCTTGCAGTACTTCTAGGAAGCAATCTCTAACACTAGCTCCATGAGCCCACCAGCGTTGTTTGAAAAGCCTGCCTTGCCCGGCATTTTTTTTTCCTGAGCTGTCGTTGCCTTTACTCACTAGATGATGGCACATTGCAGGGAATCATAGGCTCAGCCCGGTGTTGATCAAGTCAGCGCTGATATAGCAGAAATATCCGTGAAGCAAGCACAAAACCCACGCTTGGGACTGCAGCCTGCAGGGCAGGCTGCCCACCACGGCAGAGGTGAAAGAAGGAAGCTGGGTGGATGCCGAAGAATTGGATGCTCTTCTCCTTTTTTCCACAGCAGGGGCACAGCAGCAATATTTTCCCCAGGCTTCCTAAATTCTGCAAAGAGTTCTGCTCCTCCCAAGCGCATCACTATTTACAGCATCTCCTACTGTTCTGCTTCTCATGGCATGGGACAACAATTCAGCCTCCACCATTTGGAACACGACGGGTTGATCATTTCCAACTTTTTTTTTTCCCTCCTCTCAAGAAAAAGACAGAGAAAACCAAGTATCCATGACCCAGAGCTGGTTCTAACTAGTATAATTACCAGAAAATTGTTTGGACGCATACAAAAAAAAAAGAAATACATAGAGATATTCCATTCCAAGATCAAATTTGAAAGACTATTTGTGGCTCCCCCCCGCAACCCAAGTCAAAGCAATATAAATCAAAGATGCATGAAGAATATCTTTTATTTTTTTAATCTTGTTTCCCATTTGTATTTCCAGTGGATCAATATGTTTAGAGTTTAGGCTTTTAATTCCTATTTAAGATTGCTTTATTATTTCAGAATGTTTTACAGAATCTCATCTCCTCCAGGACAAAAAAATAAGTCTCTGCCAGCTCTGGCTCCAGGGCCAAGCCCAGGTACTTTTTCACTTGGTGCTACCATAGGAGAATCCTGCTGCAGAGAAGCAGCCATGCACATGGGCACACGGAGCAAGGAGATGACTCTGCCACAACCTCACCGCCCCTGAGATGGAAAGCCTGACAGATGAGAGACACACAACCACCTCAGTGAGGCTGAATTATTTGTGCTGCCTTCATGAACTCACCACTTGACCACTTGGCAGAGGACCCAAGGTTCACAGCATCAACTGTAGCAGACAGAAATACACACAAGTCCTAAAACAGGACTATAGCCTGGTCAATAGCATAAAGGAGAGAGCAGGGACACATCGTCACAGGCACGCAGAGACATCTGGATCCACCACTGGAAGTACTGAGACACCGAGTGATCAGGACAAACCAACCCAAGTTAGGGATTTTTGTACAGCTCAGGTACAGGGAATGGAGGCGCGGCTCCCAGCCTGCCCCATGGACACCCTGAGCGGGTGAGCCCACACTGAACCGCATTGATTTATTGCCACAGATGGGTATTAGCATTGTAGTTTCTGCATCACGCTTATAGTGACACACAGATCTTCTTCAGTAAAAGATAACCCATTTCTGAAGTCCCAGTCTTTACTAGCAGCTCCTAAAGTATGGAACAAAATTTAATCAAGGCGATAGTAATTTCTCCCCTTCTCCTGCCTGAGATCGAGCAGCCCAAGGAGAGGGTGGAGCAGAGCCCTGGATGGAGAAGGAGCTCTCCCAAAAGGAGGATATTCCCACCCTACCTTGTAGGGCTCTCTGAGGTGCATTTCTCAATTAGCAAACTCTTGGGCCATTAGAAAAAAGCAACGAGATCCAGACACAATTCAGATTTATGGCTGGTTAGTCAAAGCATGTGGCTACGTGACTCAGGGCAGAAAACAAATACAGATACTGAGTGGTTAAGAAGAGAAAGACAACATAAAAACATACCCAATGCTTCTGTAATCAGGGTTTGGGTTTGTTTTGTTTTTAAATGAAAGCTGGATTATCTCCCCGCTACAAGGGAGAAGTGTTTACAGTGCTATCGTACACAGGTTCCTCCTTATTCACAGAAGCCACAGCAAAGACTATCTGCATTTCTCCTCTGACACTTTCCTACATTACAGTTCTGTCTCTGGAAACTTATATAGTTTTCCTGCACCTTTACAATCAATGAACAGAAAAAGAATGCCATAACCCAAATTACAGCCACTCAGGAGGGAGAAAATAAAAGACATGAGAAAGCAGAAAATCCAGGACTGGCTCAGGAAAAACAGACATGACTATAAGCTCCCAAAAATGAGTGCTACCTTCTTACTCCCAGGTAAGAAAGGTGCACGTAAAGAGACCAAATATTATGTTTTAATACGCCACCAGGAATCACCACAGGTAAATGTGCGACCTCACAGGCACCTGGGTAACAATCTATAGTTTTCTGATACCCAAGTTAGTGTCCAGAAAGAGATGGAGAGATGCAACAGTGACCTCCTAAAGAAAAAAAATGTCACCCATTTGACCTGAGTATTTAGGTTTTTATTTTTAAATGTTGCAGTACCTGTACATTGTACATATATTAGCACACAGAGACTCTCCTGTGCCTAAGCATGCAACTCCCACCTCATCTCCTGCTTCTTATCACTGGAATGCCTGTGATAATTTAATAAGAAATTGAATCAACCCAAATTATAATGAGAATTTTTCCCTACTATTCTGACGGTCCTATTGCTTATGCACAAGGCATTTCAAGTATGCTCACAAACGGAGCTGCAATGCCTTTCTCACATATCAGATATCTGATGAAGATATTGCTTCCTGTCCCTCAGGATCCTGATCAGCAGTTTCTTTCAACTTGAAGAGCTGCAGAAGATGTTTAGGAGCTCACAGGATCAAAAATTGGTCTCGGTGTCTATTATATGATGGGAGCTGCAACTTCCACAAGTTTGACTCAAATCACTCTTTCTCTCCTGCTTTGCCCACACTGTCTTTAATTTGTGTGCAATGGGACCAGAAATGACCACTGACCATGACAACAACACTGGAAGCTCCCTCATTTCTTTCGAGGGTTTTCCCAATGGCTAGAAGACACATGCAATCACTGAAGGAAGGTGAGGTGTTTTTTTACACCTTTAAAAAAAAAAAAAAACAATCAAAAAAAACCCACCACCCAAACAACTAGAGGAAATCTCTGAAAGTTAGGAAAAACAAGAACATCCGAGTGCAAAGAACCAAGTCTGAAGACCAGCTGACCCTGCTGCTGTGATTGTCCCTCTGTTCCCTTTGATTCCAGCAATTGTCAGTGCCTTCTCAGGCTGAGGTGAACTACAGTCTCCTCCCAGCCTGCAGGAATGCTCCGTGCCTCCGGATTTGCTCCCAGGACAGGCAGGTAGCAGTACTTTCCTCTTCCCTTCAGGTGTTTCCTCCACTGCATGCATTCATTTGTCTCCCTGATTATCCTCCCAGATGCTCACCAGACACACCAGGAGGATCTCCAAAGCCTAACATGCTCAGATTCTTGGGGAATATTGTTTTTTCCCCTCATACTCCTTTTTAGGAGGCTTCAGCCATGACCAGGGAGCACCGGTCAGGTCAGGATATACATGCAGCTTTTTCTCTAGTGCACCTTCTTTTCAACTGGGAACAAACCAGTTCAACCAGGTGATGGGCATCTCCCCTCCTTCTGTCCCAACAAAGGCACAAATGAACTCGGTTTCCTCCACGTTTCTTTTCCCCAGTGCATTTTGCAGCTCCTCAACACCTGGCTAGATGGTGAGTGGCAGCTTTTAGGAGTAATCCTAGACCAAGGTCTTTTTCTGTCCCCTTACAACACCCCACGTCTCTCCTTTGGCCTCCCTGGCTCCCCCTCTCCATCCTGGTGCTGCACCTTATGCACAGGTTCTGGTTATTCTAGATGTTTCTGTGTAGCCCCTCGGACGGTGGGAACACAACCCTCAGAAGGGTCATTATCTCCTATTTTATACCTTACCCACAACGCTTCTGGACACCTTCTAACCCTCAGCAAAGATGTTGCCTCCCTGCAGCAGACTTCCTTTGTAAAAATGTGTTCTGTGTCTCAAAAATAACAATTTCTCTTTCATCATAAGAGGAAAGAAAGAACAAGCTGATCAAGCCAATTCTTTTCAAAGGACTTTTTTTTTCCTTTGTTTTTGTGGTGATGCTACCATGAAAATCTACTTCCACTCAACAAGATGCAAGAAAAGCAAGCGCAATTGAATTTGCTTACTTTCACACTTAAAATGAGACTCTGCTGTGGAGTCAGCAGGTTCTTGCAGCAAAGATCAGTTGGCCTGAATGTATTTAAAGACAGGTGCAAAAAAAGAATATTTTGAATTGTTCTAAATACAGTGCCCTACATGGGAAGAAAACACTTCACATTAAATACTATTGCACAAGAAAGAAACAAGAAGGTGGAAAACAACAACAACAAAATATTTTTTAGATGTTATAACCTCTGTATCGCCCTCAGGCAATGCAACAAAACCACACAAAATTCATACGATAGCAGGAAAGCCTGGAGAAGAGAAGAGAGGGGATCTCATCAGTGCTCATCAATATCTACAGGGCAGGTGGCAAGAGGATGGGGCCAGACTCTTCTCAGGGGTGCCCAGTGACAAGAGGCAACAGGCACAGACTGGAACACAGGAAATTCCATCTGAACATAAGGGAAAACTTCTTTCCTTTGAGGGTGCCAAAGCACTGGAAACAGGCTGCCCAGGGAGGTGGTGGAGTCTCTGTCTCTGGAGATGTTCCAAACCCGTCTGGACATGTTCCTGTGCAACGTGCTCTGGGTGACCCTGCTTTGGCAGAAGGTTGGACAAGGTGATCTCCAGAGGTCCCTTCTAACCCCTGCCAGTCTGAGATTCTGTTAGGAAATATAGTTTCTCCTGAGGACAAAAGCTCTCCCCCATGGACACCAGCAGAGATGTCTCACTGTGCCCGAAGTCAAACCCACCCTACAATGAATGCACACGGCTAAGTTGCTCACGCAGGCTGGCCCACAGGGGAGTTTCTGCTGCCTTCAGCAGTTCCCCCATGGCAGTCCTCGCTGGAAAGAGCACTTTGTGCATGGGCTATGCAATGTTTCACTTCAATGGCACATTTCTTTCAAAAACCCTGACTTTGACTGCCTGTAGATTGTTCTGCTGACACTTCCCTCGTTCTGCTCCTAAGAGCGTGCATCTTTCAAATGGGGAATGGCCAAAATAGGAGCGGGGGGAGAAATATCAAAAAGTAAACCTTCAATCTCATCTGAGGCACAAAACACAAGCTGTTGATGGAGGCAATCATTCAAAGGGGATTGAAACCCAAATCTCCAGATAAACTACACATGCAAATACATGTGTTAAGTGCAAATACATGGTGTAAAAAGCCCCGAGTAAATATGCAGCACTTCCACCGCATCTGCAATTGCGAAGACATTTGAACCACTTGTAGCAAAGCCTGCCCTTTGCCTCCACCTCCCACCCAGGCGGACCCAGAGCTTTCCTCTTGATGGCTCTGTGGGTACCTTCAATGTCTAAAGCCAAATTTCCCTGCTCCCAGCACTCTAAAGGTTAAACCCCAGGCCACATGTCTTACTTTCTAAACACATTTCACTCAAGTTAGCAACCTTTCACAACAAATAAGGCAACAAAGGGTTCAACTGTCAGTCATGTCATGGGCTGTTAGAAAATGTGTCAATACAGGGGAATGAACCAGCCGGTGAGTCTGTTGTAACACGGCACTCGAGAGGGAAAACGTCCTGGGATTGAAAGGACACAAAGGAAATAGTTAGTGACCACAGTGTTCCAGCAAGGAAACCTCTTATTGTCAACTACAGCTTTCCAAATTACAAAGCAAGGACGCAGGTCAGCTGCACATGAACTGCCCTAATCACCTGACTACAATGAACCTCTGGGCAGCTGAGGATGGCAGCTATCGCCTGTCACTCAAGTGCACCTCATCTGCCACTGCAACCAGAGGGTGCAGGTGCACTTATAGCTCCGGTACTCACCGGATACTGTACCTTCCTCCTCCTCCCTGGCTACCGAGGTCTTGGATACAGCCTGGCCTACGTTGTTCTTAGCTGGACAACCAACCATTCCTTTTTTTGAAATACAACAAGTTTTCAATGATTTTGATCAGGATCTCAGATAACCATCTCCAGAAAAGAAATGGTTAACTACCTGCTGGAGGAGAGCATGTCCTCCATGGTTAGACTTGACATTAGGAAGCATTTCTTTCAGAGAGCATGGCCAAACGCTGGAACAAGCTTCCTAGAGAGGTTGTCAACGCCCCAAGCCTGTCCGTGCTCAAGAGACATTTGGACAATGCCCTTAATAATACGCTTTAACTTTTGGTAAGCCTGAAGAAGTCCAAGAGTTGGACTAGATGATCCCTTTTCCATCTCCTCTACACCCCACCGGAACAAAAGCCTTCACAAAGTAGACATCAAGAGATACAGCTAACTTTAAGGAACCACCTATAATAGCAGAAACCCATATAGACACCACTACCTTTCCAATAGACAGGAAAGCCATAGGAACAGATGGACTGGAAAACAACATGGGTTTTCCTAAGAGAGTAGCAGTATCTCATGGTATTCAAACAGAAATATATTGCCTGCTCCCCTTTTTTCAAATTACAGGAGCATTAACCATGCCACGAAGGACTCCGGAAAATTAAGTACAGAAAGCTTCCAGAATTACACAGAATCCTAATGCCTAGGCCAGCACTCTGTCTATCTGAAGATGAAACAAGAAGAGGCAGTGAAGATCAAATAGCTGCCTGCAGAGCCTGGTATAAATTTCAGCCTTTTTGCTGATACGGTCCCATGAGAACAAAAAGCTAAAGAGAAAAAAATTTGAAGCAAAAAGTCTGGCAAGGAAGGACGCAGAGAAATGCTTGTTTGGAGCCTCAGCCTCTTATTTCTCTGCGCAAGACTTCAAAGTATATGTCTGTAAGACACTCAGTAGAGTTGTGGAGGGATATTCAAGCTGTCTCTGTTAAGTTAGCTCAGATAATAGAAGCAATGCTGCCAGGTTACCATGGCATTCCTCCCAGGCTAATATTCACTGTTTCTCAGCAAGGCTACATGACACAAACAAAATGCCACCTCAACAGACTGGAAATTCCCCAAGCATCAACTAATTCAGAATTCACTTAGGTCTGGCTACTCAGTTCTGCATTGTACAAACGCTCTCCATGGGATGACGCCAAAGGGGTAGCAGCAGGTACCAACACTGTGTCTGAGAAGATGAGCCCCAGTCTTGCCTCTGCTCTGCAAAACTGCCCAGGAAGCTGCAGCAGGTTCACATCATCGAATCCAAACACCTGTTTTCCAGGAGTAACACAGGAAACTGATCCCTCTGCTCATTTCTCTGTAGGTGACCCAAGCCCATCTCAAAGCTCAGACCTCCAGAGCAGGAAAGAGGAATGGGAATTCTGGCTGCTCTTGCTTTTTTGGGGAGCAGATGAACTCTTCTTTGGGCTCGTTCAGAAGAGAAATGCCATGAAAGTGCACGCTACAGACCTTGCTCAGTGTGTGGCCATGTCCTCAGCTCTGCTCCAGCTGCTCCACATCACTCCACAATGTGCTTAAGCACTGTCTTAAACACTATTGAATTATAGAATCAGAGCATACCTCAGATTGGAAGGACCCATAAGGATCATCAGGTCCAACTCCCTGCTCCTCCTAGGACTACCTAAAACTAAACTATCCTCCAGAGGGTCCTTAAACTCTGACAGCCTTGGTGCCACAACAGCTTCCCTGGGGAGCCTGTTCCAGTGACTGACCAGCCTCTCAGTGAGGAGCCTTTTCCTAATGCCCAATCTGAACTTCCCCTGACACAACTTCATTCCATGTCCTCGTGTCTTATCACTGGTCAGAGAGAGGAGATCAGCACCTCCCCCTCAAGAAAGCTGTAGACTGTGATGAGGTCACCCCTCAGCCTTCTCTTCTCTAAGATGAGCAAACGAAGTGACCTCAGCTGCTCCTCATAAGTCTTGCCTTCAAGACCCTTCACCATCTTAGTCGCCCTCCTCTGGACACACTCTAATAGTCTGATGTCCTGCTTATATTGAGGTGCCCAAAACCGCACACAGAACTCTATGCGGAGCCACACCAGTGTGGTGTCAAGTGGGACAGCTACCTCCCTCGACCAGCTGGGTGTATCGCGCTTGATGCATCCCAGGACGCGGCGGGCCCTTTTAGCTGCCAGGGCACGCCGTTGACTCCTATTCAGAGTAACAAGTCACTCTCCCCAAATCAGGCACCTCCAAATGCCCAAACCTGCCAGCAGCATTTCCTATTCTGGAACACATTCTGCAAGGCGAGAAGACCTGCAGGATAATCAGTAGTATGTTCTCTAAAGGTAGGGCTGGCATTTTATATTTGCCCTCACCCTGTGCTCTCGGGATATCTAAAGTGGTGCATGCAGGCAAAGAAAACACTCTCAGCAGCAAAATGTTTCCGAAAACATTAAAAGTAGCCACAGTTTAGGTAGAAGAAAGGATGTCTTGCTGTTTCTGAAAGACAGTGAATACTTGAACTACAAAGCTGAACCATAAACAGTGTTGCATGGAAAAACAACAAGAGTCAGCACACGGCGAGCTGCGCTACCCACGGCAGCTTAAGTTAAAGCCCTGAGTGAAACAAGACTCACGCTTCCATGTCTGCGTGAAAGTCTCAGCATTAGCAAAGATGCAAAGAGAAGTGAAACGCAGATGCCAAAGGGTAGGAACTACAGATAGTAACCGACAGCTCAGGCAGCGTGTGTTTACCACCAGGACTCAGCAAACATGGCGACAGCGCGAGGTCGGCAGTGCACTGGGCTACCAAGCACAAGGCAGATCACACAAAACAAGTACTTTTATCCTCCCTGCACAGTGGCAGCACACAGCAGATGTCTGCAGAAGAAGTACACGAGCAGCAAACGTTACCTGTGTTAGAAAACCAGCAGTCAGAATCAACACTGACATCTTCTGACACGCCGGCAGCATCCCGGGCAGCAGAGAGCTGATGCACAAGGATGGCATCAGGTGCCAGCACAGTACTGAGACCCAGACAACAATTCCATGTAGGCACAGCATGCAGAGGTCAGCCACAACAGGGGGAAAGGTATGCTCTCCAACGGGTTATGTGTTAGCAACCTCTGACCAAGCAGATGGAGATTAATCAGCAAGTTGCTGGTACTTCTGAACATCACTTATACTGTTTGTGGGTGGAATATGTTTGACACAGATATCTGCAAAAGCTGAGCACCACACATTTTAGTTATTGCCTCTTCTCCCAGGTGAATAATGACAGGACCAGAGGAAATGGTCTCAAGTTGCAGCAGGGGAGGTTTAGGTTAGATATTAGGAAGAATTACTTTACTGCAAGAGTGGTCAGGCACTGGAACAGCCTGCCCAGGGAGGTGGTTGAGTCACCATCCCTAGAGGTGTTTAAGAGATGTCTAGATGTGGCACTTCACAGCATGCTCTGAAGGGCAGAGATTGTAGGTTGGTGGGGTTTTTTGTGTGCATATGGCTGGACTCGATGATCTCAAAGGTCCTTTCCAACCATGAAGATTCTATGATTCTACAACATCCTGCTCATGCCTCAGGCTGGAGGACAAGGACACTTTGTTCGAGGGCTTTGACACACAAGTGGAGCATTGTGTCTCAACTATCATCCACCAGCGTGGCCACAGGTGCTGCACAGGTACATGAGCTTATCCACAACTGCGCAAACTAAAGGCACTTTACTCTCTCTTTTTTCCTTAGAAACCAGGGAAAGACAAATTCCTGGTGTTTACCACGGCTTGGGACCACAGATGGGAGTTCTACATGTAATGGTTTGTTAATCTGCAAAAACTTAGTCCTACGTTTCAGGCCAGAGGTACCAGTTAGTGGTAAGAGCTGTAGGCACCTAACAGTACTCTCTGCTGAAAATAAGCAACTGGGATGACAGTTTTGGTCAGACAAGTTCTCTAATGTGAGCCAGATGTCCACCTGAAGTCTTTGCAGACCAAATTTCTGCAGAAGAAAGAGAAAGTTCAAGTAAATCGCCTGTCTTCTTCCAGGGCCCTGAAATGGTAGAGCATTCACCTAATACACTTGAGAGCATGGCAAAATTGGAGCGATCAAGAATGCCCAGGCCCAGGGAATCAGTTAAAGAGCACTGTGCAAATGCTGAATTATTTCGCCTAGCTCTGAACATCACTTATACTGTTTGTGGGTGGAATATGTTTGACACAGATATCCGCAAAAGCTGAGCGCCACACGTTTTAGCTATTGTATTCCCTCAACCACAAAAGCAGTATTTGGGGAAGATTAAATTCACCAATTTAAATTTAAAAGGCTTAAATTCACTGCACCGTGTTGTGCAAGGTTCTTCACTGGTCTTTAGAGTCTGAGCAGCTGAGTCAGGATATCTTCCTTCTGAGCTAAGGATAAAAAGCATTAACTTAAGGAGACAACAAAAAGGCCAAAGAAAAAGCTGTGAGCCTAATTCAACCCCAGCTTGATTAAAAACCAGGAATCTACAAGTAGTTTCTTGTGCCCGGTCCTTATTCAGGTTGGAGATGTAGTAGATGCGCACGTGTTCCCCCAGTGGTTCCCATCACCCTGTGCAAATTGAATGCCTTTGATGACTCTACGGATCAAGAACTATTGTATGTATCCAACAAACTTTGCAAACAGCATCCTGGATGCCCATGGATACCACCAGAGCAGTAAAGACTTTAAAAGTCAACCCAATTGCATCACTTTGCCCACGAATTAGAGAACATCAAAGAATTCACAGGCTCAGTATTTAGATGTCCTTTTGCAAAAATACTTTAGTGGTTCAATAGTGACTTTAGCAACTTTACTCACCGTTAAGACTTTCCCTGAGCGTTTAAGCCAACGAATTCTGCTGCCAAGATCATTCAGGTTGTAACACAGAAACAAAACAAAAAAGGCAGCAGTCTTGTATCTGTCTTTCCCCCTGGTCTGCAGATCAAAAGAAACAACCCAGCCTTTGAAAACCGAGCACAGATTTGGCTTTTTGAAATCCATCACCTTGGTAACCCCACTCACAGCCAATGGACAGCTGTAATTGCCAAACTCCGGCACCCCGGGATCTGCTGAGGTCTGCTCGGCCACCCCGCATCAAAGGTAAACATGATGGGCAGCACCTTCAAAGGGCCCACTTCTGCCTCTCAACTCACTGACGTGCAGAAACATGCACACACGTAGGCTCTTCCTTTCCAGAGCCCCAATTCAGTGAGTGGGATTTATTGTAAGATACACCATGCCCAGCTCCTTTCACAGGGCTGCAGTGAGAGTTGTGTCTCTACGAGTCTCCAGTACCATGACGGTGGTTCCAGTTTCTCAGAGCACAGGGAGGAGATGCTGCATCTCTGTCCTTCGGAGAAGCTCTAAAGCAAAAAGCCTTCCTGCTGATGAGCTGGAAATGCACCTCCAAAACCTCTGGAATGATGACAAGGACTCAGGAGGAACAACCACAACAGGGAAAGCTGTGATGTAGCTGCTCTCTTTTTATGCAACAGGCTTTACGGAGGAATTTTCCCAGCTGAGACTGATGTAGGTAACACAGGTGTGATTACTAATTACTGTGGCTTCTTTCTGTGCTGTGGGTAATGACTTTCTCATTTCATACGTAACTTACATATTTTTCTCCACTTAGACCAGTTTCCTTAAAACAAAGAAGGCAATTAGAGACACCTCGGTTTGCTGTTTAAGCAAGGATCAACTCTAACTAGATTTCATTTTTAAAGCTTGTGGTCCTTTTAAGTCCTATAAACTAGCTAAATTTCTTTAGTCCAGATGTTATATTTTCTTTGAAAACAGTTGGCGTTACAAATAAACACACGTGTATGCACACACAACCCATAAAAAAAGAAAGAAAAAAAAAAAAACCTTGAAATAAACATTGGCCAAAATCATTCATATTGGCTAAAGTCATGCTCTGCCAATGATTCTGGTTCATCAACCAAATTTAATGATCATGTTACCATTTATTCTGCTGCTCCTTCCCTGCCAGGTGTCACCCAGGCCCCATCCATCAAGATGATATCGCCTCCAGAACAAAATAAGTCAGTGTTGGCTGACAGTGCATGACTACAGCTGGCACCAGGGACCCTTGTCCTTCCCTCCTGTCCTTCTCCATCATTGAAAGTCCAGGCCAGCAGCTGCTACAGGCCACGGACACAGGCTGAGCTGTTTGTGCGCCAGCCAAAGCCACCACCGGTGTCCTGCCGCTCAAAAAAATGGGAAGTCTGAAGATTACTAAAGGCACAGAGAGCAGAAAAGGTGGTTTTCCACCCAGCTAGTGGACACGTTTGGAAGGAGCAGCGTGGTGTCTCTCCCAGTTCATACCAAAGTTTGCTTCCTAAGCGAGTGAGAGAAAACCTCAAATTCTCCAACTGTAACAGCAAAACTACAGCCAGACGTATTGGATAGTTGTCTGTCACATCCGTGTGTCTGAAACATGATGCATAGTTGGAATAATACAAACCGCCCCATCCTCAGCATTGCACAGACAGAAAACCCAGCAGAGCACAGGCACTGCTGCTCGGTGCTTATCACCTCAATCTAAAGCTGCCAATGCTGACATCAGATGAAGGCTGCAAGGAACCAGAGGTACTGATCACAAGACAGGCAGAGGTCGGAGCACGCTGCTGTTAGCTGCTAGGGGGGTCTTTGTGCAGACAGCGCAGCACAGACAACTTGCACGCTTACTTGCAAACAGCAACAGAAAGGAGAAAGCATGGTGGAGCGCGGGGGTGTTAAGATTACGTGAGTCTGGGGGTGGAAGATAGGACTGTTTCACAGGTCTTAGCCCTGAGAATGTAACACAAAGCAAGTTTTCTTTCACTCCTCAAGAGATATCTCAGCTGTGAACCAAGGGCTCAGAAGCCCTCAGCAGTGCAAAGGGGTGAGCTTGACTCTGCAGGTAGCGTGCAAGGGATCCACCCTGTGCTTTGAAGAGCGGTTCAGCCTCACCAGCGCTCATGCCTGAGCCTAGGACATCAACTGTGAGCCACAGATCCTAGCCCCGGAGCCTTGAAGCTGAATGGTTTGGAGAGCAGTAATATTTCTTGAAGGGCAAAGTAGCCAAGGCCCAGAGAGAAATGGGCTGGATGATGGGTGGTTGATACCAGCCCCCTGTCCACGCTGCCGCAGGGCTGTCTCCACTGGTGCCCTACCACAATGCCACATCCCACGAGGGAGGACCCTGCCGTCTATGAGCTACAGTGGTGGCACCAGCAGCAGCAGCCACGTGGTTGCATCTCCATCCCCTTCCTCCTAGGTAGGCTAAGAGATGCAGCATCGCCTTGTTCAGCTCTTAGGAGGCTCTTTGCTTCCCTGTGGCCACCTTCTGGCCTGTCAGCCACCAGTTGGGGTAAAGCTCTTTCTCCTCCAAAAGATCTCCTCCAAAAGATAACTACCATCCCTCCTCTTGCCCAGCTGAACTACTTGCATCTCCACAGGGTTTCTGAGCACCCATAGTACGGGCTGTTTTTCAGGTATAATACAACAGTCAATAACCTTCTAAACGAGACAGCAAGCAGCTCCTGAGGAAAGTTCCCTGGCCCAGAGATGAAATACGATTTTTTGACAGGTGATTGCCACTCAGGTGTATGAACCAGCAATCAAAGCAAACTCCTATTTAAAAGCCAACTGAACGTTCATGAGCAATATTTCTTCTCTGAGACCTCTCTCGGAGCACTTTTCAGCCAGAAGTCAAAGCATTTCTCATTTTTAACCATGCTTCTTTCAAATCACTGTTGATACTTAGTTTAATTTAATTAAGTTTTGAGGGGTTTGTGTTGGTTTTTTTTTAACAAAGGCCCCAAAGGGCACAGTGCTGTGTGCAAACACTTGCGGGTAATCTGAGCTGAACTTCAGCTGCGTTCTGCTCATTTTCAAGCCTTTCAAAGATCAAAGGGTTATTTTTAACCAGGAGCTTTGCCATTATTAAAACGGCTTTAATGGCTAAAGATGGCTGTTTCCCAATGGCTGGGTTTACATCATGGCTCTATAACACCCTCATTGAAGGCAGCAGATGACTCCGAAAGCAGACGACTCTATGGGCGAAACTTAGTAAGCTTAAAATCAATCTAGATGGACAGGACAAACCGATCTATTGCTGAAGCAGGTGTCAAACCCCATGAATAGGCATTGATTGCTCTACCAAAACTTGCAGTGAGGAGCCACGGAGTACAACAAAGGAGGAATCACAGCACTCCCTACAGAAATTCTCATCCTGAGTTTTGCTGGTAACTTATCAGCCAGCCACCCTAATCCCAATGGCACACCCCCANGAATGAACTCAAAAAAAATGAAGAAGATGGAGAAGTATCTGTAACCACAGCTCTGCTCCCCTGATACCATCCCCTGGTGCAGATTTGAATTGTCGCAAGGAGTTTCTCTCCTGAAATAACGCCCTGTCCTGCCCTCATCCACTAAAGCAATCTCTTTCCAGTGTAGCTGTGTCCACACCCAGGCTCCTCCCGCAGCAGCCACGTCGCATCTATTCACATCACGTACTGATGCTCATCATGCAGAAACGTGTAATACTGACCTAGTCTTTCTGGAGTACCTTCATCATTGTATGCTTTGTATGGTGCTTTGGGAGCCAAGTCTTCAGCTGGTACAAAGCAGTGTCTGACTGGCAAGGGCCCGGACCTGGTCTCTCCCCAGACTCTCGTGAGCCCAGAAGTCATCACTCAGGCCAGCAAGAAGAGAAAGGTTTTAGATTTGAATAACCACACATCGGTATTTCTCACCACTCAACCTACTCCTTTTTCAAGCGTCCTTTTAATCTGTATCTCCCTAAATTTTGGGTTTTTCACACTGTGATAGATTATCTTCCTCCTCACAGACATGGGAGAAACTCGGGATTCTTTTACTATTTAGCTACCTTCTACTTTTTTCAGAGAACAGTGGAAGCTGTCTCGCACCTTTTGGCTGAGAGCTGCAGCTGGATGCCAGCAGCGAGAAGACCTGTTTAATCAATACCAGGAAACTTTTTAAGTCTGTGTCCCAAGAAGCCTTAAGATCCTGTTTCTGTGCTATAGCTGTGTTTCGCCTGCCCTGATACAGTCCACCTTTCCCTTTGGTCTCTGTGTTATATATCTGTTTATCATACAGTCATACATTTATTTCCTGTGGAAACACGACCAAGGAACTGGGATGGAGTTCTGACAGGGCATTTGCTGCCATGTGTGGCTTAAGAGACTGTCTTGAGGTAGTGATGAAGGATATCCGTCTGGTATTTTATTATGTGTACAGTCATCCCATGTCTTCTTTTAACAAAGCTACCCTAGAAATCAGAAGTATCTCAGATTTCTCTTTTTTTATTATTATTATTTTTCTTTCCCTCCAGTCAAAAGCTGAAGCTTTGCAGAAAACATTTCGCTTCCCTTTTAACTGAATATTTATTAAACCTTATGTCAGCTCATTTCAAAAATCATGGGCTGAGATAAGAGGAAATAACAGCATCCCTTTTCCAGCCAGTTCTTGTTCATGCTGCTGTGCACTACGTACCTCCTGCAAGATGATGAAGAAAATAAACAGACGTATCAGCTCCCTGCAAGCTGGGTATCGACCATGCAGAAGAAAAATGAAACCTTCTTCCAAGATATATTTGGGATATACTCACAGATCTCAGGAAAATAAGTAAATAAAAGGTTATGTTCATCCCTGTTGGCTCTGTGTGATTACGCGAAGGATACAAAGCTTTCCTGTACAAGCAACACAGCCGTGCATTTATTAAACCCCATGTCCCATTAAGGATTATGTGTCAGCCCTTCAAGGAGGCAACAGTAACATCCTCGATCTTGCCTCGTGGCAAAAGAAAGGGTCGGGGAGTATGAGGTTAGCCTCAGTTTACAGGATGCAAGGCATCGGTCCGTGATGATGGAGTGAGATGCTTAGCTGATTCATACGCATTGGCCAGCGCAATTCCCTCTTGGAAAGTGCCTGGGAGCCCACGTAATCCATCCTGCCTGAGGCATTGTGTCAAAACCATGAAAGAGCCTGTGAAGCATCACGAGGAATTCTTATTAAATTGTCATGGATCTTTGTGCTGCTGGAGTCAGACTTCCAATATTTTACAGCTGACATTGCCTTCTTTACATGCAGCAGATGGGGACTGCACTGTAAACCAAGGCAGTTGTGAAGATATGACAGATCTCTGCTGCTACAGCTATTAGTCTTCGCGGGAAGAGCTGCTGGTTTCCCCTCCGTCTTCCTCGATCCTTCACAGCTAAAGATGCAGGCAGGGATAAGGAACTGGGTGAACTGGGCTGACCTCCCAAACAGTGCGGCCCAACTTTTCCACGCACTCCAGGAGCACAGGAGCAGTGCGGACATGCCTAGAGCTTTGGGGGGAGAAGGAGACCATTTAGACAGGCAGCTTAGATGAGTCACCCAATTTCTGCATGTCTGCTGTGAGCTGAGACGAATGCCTACCTTTGTGCCCGTTCCTGGGTGAGCAGCGCGTGAAGAACAGGATATTTCAGCAAAAATTCCCTCCCCCCCTCACTTCCAATGACAGAGTATTCAACATTTCTGCCCTACTTCAGTCATCTTTATCTCACGCTGTAGCTGTCTAGCAGGCAAAGCAGTAATTTGTCTCCTGGCCAGGAAATTTCAAGCTGGAAAATCACAGAATAGCTGAAGTAGGAAGAGACATTCACGCTTTTGATGTGAGAGTATCTAACCACCGCAACAGCTTACGGAGGAGAGCACAAAACTCTCCAGCTCTCCCAGGCTCGGTGATAGACTGCTTTTCAAAAATAGCAGCTGCAGCTCTTAAATTTTAATCAAGAGTTAGCGAGAGTTAGTGGGCTCCGTGCAGGTAGCCTGGCTAACAGTAGATGGCCAGTCAGTAGAGGATGCCAGGTTAGATGTTCACGTGATGAAACACTACCATGTTTCCCATTCCAGTCTGGGAGCACTTGTATTGTTTAAGATGCATCTTTAGGATCCTGACTTAATCAAAATCCCCTATTTTTGCCTCGTTAAGACACATACCATAGCGTTTTAAGGAAGAAATACTGCCCACGGGAGGGGTTTCGTTTCAGTAAAAGAATGGCTCACGGTCTCAAAAATTTAAGCAGATTAATTGTGTTAAGATGCACATGCATTGACTTGATTATGGCCTAAAAGCAGCCCAAATTAATAAAAAAGTACAATTAAAAAAATGGCTAGTCTTGCTTTAAGACACATCCTGAAATCCAGCAATGCTTGACTGAGCACAAACAAATTCAAACTACAAATAAGACACGCACTGTTGGCGGTGAGGTTACTCAAACACTTACAAAGATCACTTTATATCCAGATCGACTACTTTTCTTGCAGATCTGCTCGAGCACATCTCTCGATGCTGAAATCCCTGTGGATGCCAGCCCCCTCTGCCATGCGTCATGGGGGAATTGCAGCCCTCGGTGCTCACAGACGCGCTGCTTCACCATTTGATGAAAACTCCCCGATAAAACACTGAAGCAAGAGGAAGATTAGTTCAGCAACCAGGAGGCTGATTTGTTCTTTTTCCCAGCCCGAATCCTGAATCAGATCCAGATCTGAACTGTCCCAGGTTAGGCTCTATGAAACACTCCTACACATTTTAACCAGACGTTAACACGTACATACACGGTACCCAGTACGCACAACTTTAAAAACTGAGAAATCTCTGCACGGTTTCTCTTCAAGAAAAGATGAAATACCCTAAGGCCCTAACAGAAGGGACTTCATTTCCCATCGGTTTCCATTTGCAGTACCTCTGGTGGTCTCCACGACTAGGCTCCCCACACACCTTAGCAAGGGATGGTCTTTCTTTCAACCCAGTCAATGCACAGATTTTCGACGCCTGCCCCCCACCCCCCCAAATACGTGGAAATGGCATGAAGTGATGTAAACACAGGCACAGAAATGGAGAGAAAATACAGTTCTTGGCAAAAGCTGCCCCCTGGTTACAACCAAAAGTGCTGTGGGTTGTTTTTTTCACACTAAGCTGTTACTGTAGAATCAACAGGAAAAGCCCCTTCCTCGTGTTTTCTGGACAAGGCAACGGATCTTGTAACAGCTGAATGGATAAGCCGCTCTTAGGCAAAAAGAAATGATGCTGTGCGTAGGACAAGGGGTCTCAAAATTGCTTTCAAGCCCACTAATGCACTTAAAAATACAACTTATATCTGGGTTAACAAATTGTTTCTGGGGGAAGAAACCAACACTTTCCTAATTTTCCAAGGGGTCTCACCTTGTTTGGTAACACTTCTTCCTTGTAAGTATTGCCAAAAAAAAAAAAAAAACAGGGTGTTTTCTAAGCCCGTGTTTTGCTGTAACTCACCAAACACAGGTGTAAATTAATGATGATCTAATGAACTAGACAAGGGAGAGACGTACCGCTAGTGAATCACCTGCTAACACCCTGTCTGCAGCCGGGGAAGAAAGCTTGTTTGTTTATGTGCCTCACATTTCCTTGTGCACAGTGTGGTATAATTTAAGAGATGTTTATTTCAACTGTTTGCTTATCTCTAATTACCATATGCTGGGGTTGTGTATTATTTCAGCAGCAAACCCTCTTAAATATCTAACCAGGAGCCATTTTGTCAGCAAGTCATGTTACAGGAGCTCTGCATGCTCGCCTCTAATCACAGAACAGCACATTGGAGATTGTTTAAAAGAAAAACCCTTCTCGACATACACCATCAGGTGATAACCCCCCTCGTTTTGCCCATTGCGGGGTCTCCAGGTTGAAGGCAACAAATACAGTAAGCATGAAAAGGAGGGTGAGTCCAAACACAAAGTTTGCGGGAAAAGAAAACTGGATAGAGGAACCCAGTGGCAAGAAAAGGGCCTCCTCAGCAAACTCCTCTACAGCCACTCGGGGCTGTGGGTGGGACACGGGGACGCCTGTGCCATCCCGTGGGTCCCCAGCATGTCCCCAGGAGCCTGCAGCTTCCCGGGCAGCGGGACAGAACAGGCTCCCCCAGCGTGAGATGAGGGGGTGCGATGATCCCCATGGGTGAAAATTCATTTCTGAATCCTCTTGGCCGTGCCAAGTTGGTTTCTCCTTGTCGTACTCTGAGTTTCTTCATCTTCTAAAGTTCTGCCCTGATTATTTTTGTCTCCAGCTGGTTCAATGGTCTATCACTCTTCTCGTTGTCTCCTCTGCCTGCCGAGCTCCCTCCGGTGCCTCCGGGTCCTCATCACTACCCATCCTCCGTGCCTCACCGTTTAAGCTATTTATGTTCCCGCACCGTTTTATTGCACAGTTTAGTTTTCAACCACAGTTTATGGCTGGGTGCGTTCAGCTGAGCTCTGGGCACGTGGATGGGACTGCGGATGCATGCCGGGAGCAGATGATGTGCATTTGCCAGGGAGCACTAATGCCAAAGAGGAGGGAGCAGCGGTACCCAGACCCCCTGTCCTGTGCTTAGGAGGCTGTGTCTCTGCTGGCTTAAGCCTTCCCCACGTTGTAGTGGCTGGGTCTGTTTGCTGCCACAGATTTTAAAATTTAAGATAAATAAGAATCATTGCCCTCTTAGGAAACTAGACAAGAGCTGCAGGCAGACATTGATCAGAGGAGAAAAGGTAATCTGTTGCTGACCGTAACACTGCTAAATCACCTAAGGTGAGCGACTCTTACCTACGCAGGTTATTGTGCTTGTCAAATTAAGCCAGGAATGTTCTGCACCAAATTAGTTACCAAAAAAAAAAAAAANAAAAGAAAGCATGACAGGGACATAGTGCAAAGGGCAAATATGTTTTATAAGCATGATTAATTATCACAGAAAACGTGTTCAAGGAGACCAAGTGCTGCCACCAAGGCTGTTTTCTGGCACAGCAGCACAGGAGTAGTTGACGTTGCATGGTCATGCCTTGGCCGGAGCAGAGTCAATCCAAATTCTAACGTGAGGACATGGGAATTTGGAGGACATGTCAGACTAACTACCCGAATTCAGGGTAAGTAGACATTGCTCATGCCCTGTGCTACTTACTCAAACCTCCTTCAGCCATCTACACTGACAGTGGCTTTTCCCTTTCATTAATGATCAAAACAACCATGCCCACCACTAGCAACAAGACAAAGAAACACATTTGTGAGCCACAAAAGTTTGAGCCAGAAGCAGAGACCGTGGCTCAGAAGAAAACCTTCCCGTTGGAAGTCAAGGAACACAGACATGGCATTGACAAACTCTTTTCTGCCCTCCAACACCAGCCCTGATGCTTAGTCACCGGAATAACAGCAATCATATTCATCACGTTTTAAGACAGCCTACAGAATCACAGCCGGTCCCATCAGGAAAGAATTAACACTGAAACAGGAGGAGAAGAGTTGATTATTCTTGTGGCAAATGCAAGAATCACCGTTGGGTTTACTACAGGCGATCCAGACCAGTATTAACATCTTTTCACTTACTCATTGGATGCTGAATCCTCCCTCATGCCAGCTGGTACCCAGGAGCTGCCAGACACTGATGGCTTCACTCTCCCACTGGCCTCCCCAGCTTTGGCTGTGTGTTGCTCTCATCTTCCCTCGTGTGAAAGGCGTTTGCTGTACAATAACAAAACGTCGTTCTTCTTTCCCAAGGTGCCCATGCATTTTAATTCTAAAACATTTCCACCTGAAAAAAATAGAAATTAAAAAAAACAAATTTAGAGCCACCAAAAACAGGGCTGGGAAAGGTTCACCAGTGACTTATCTAATTTTATTTCTGTAATTGTTTGAGTAGCTTAAGTTCTTGTCATGCAGGAAACCACAAAGAGACACGAAACTCCTTTCGGTGACCCCGCTTCATTTGAGTTCATTGCATGCTTAACCGTGCAGAAATTAGTACTTGTTACTCCTGTGATCCAACGCAGCTAATTCTGCTTTGCTCCCTCTGTCAGCCAATAGGCGAGAATTTAGGAATGTGTTGTTATTTCCTACAAGCTGCCTTCCTCTCTGCCGGGAGCTGAACAGCAGCACTTCACTTAAGTCTCCACTCGCACAGGTGGAGTTAAATAAAAGCACTGCTTCTCCCGCTTTAAATGTGCTGCCATTTCATACCCCAGCGCTGCTGGATGCCCACATGAAAGTGGGTTCAGCTGTAAGCAAACACTACAAAACATTAAAAACAGAAATGTGTTTGGGAGTTAAGAGACCTTCCGACACCCAGCCACGGCAACAGCTCGTCTTCTCAACCCCCGCTTCCTCACTTCTACTCCATTTACCACCGTAGCAAGAAACACAGTTGGATTCACTGAGGGCAGCGATCACACTTGTTATAAGTTTCTTGTCATAAGTGGCAGTTTGTGTTCAGAGGAATTAGGAGCCCAACACGGGTTTTTGTACGTGAAAAAATCCTCAGGGGCTGGAGCTATTTCCAGGTTTTGTTTTTGATTAACGAGGCTTTGGAGTGAACTTCAACACAGCAGTTTCTTGAATGGTTCGGCTTTTCACTTCCAGGGAGGTGGTAGCTGTCGGCCTGTTAGCAAAGTGCAGCACTTGTAGATATCTTCCCATCTTAAGCAACAAGTAAAAGATCTCTCCATTATAAAGCAAGAAGAGCATTAAGTTCAGACAGTTTTCAAGCCACATTGGGGAGCCACGTATTTGAAGTGCTTAATTACTTATTACAAATCACACTCCAAACTGGATCTGAGCTGGGGCTTGGGCGCCTACAGGAGGATTAAGGCTGGGTTTAGGTGCCTATGTGTAAATGCAATCTAGGAAACATTTACTCAGTGGGAAAATAAACCTGGAGTCATACAGGCTCAGTAGCTCCCTCCCGGCTTGTATTCGGTGCTCCTCCTGCCTGTGCAGGGCTGTTTCGGGGCACTTCCAGAGTGGGTATAAGGTTTGTGACTGAAGTTTGTGTCTTCAGGGCTATTTTGGGTTCTTCTCTCAGCTCTATGCTCAGACTTGCCTGCCTTCTTGCTCCCAAAAGCACAGGGGTTAATCTGTCTAGCCGACATTAGTGGAAGTTCAGGACATGCAGCCAGGCATAGCAGACGACTGGGAAATTTGTCCTGGGAGTTAAAGTCTCCTCATCTTCCATGCTGAGAAACCAAGTGATTTTTTTTGTCTCTGGGCCGTCTGATGCCTAATACGTCTGATCAAGTGTCGCAAACCACTGTGCCCGTCCACTGAGCAGCAGAGTTGCTTCTTGCCGGAGAAAAGCCACGAGGGCTGGTCATGGAAGCAGCACTGCAGCGGAGCAGCTCAGACCCCCCCGGGTATTTGGGGAGCTGCTAACAAGGAGCCCTACGTCGCTGAACCGCCCGTCCTTCAAAAATATGCCCTTTATTTCTTAAAAGTCCTGGGGTTTCCAGTGTTTTTGTTTTTACCTTTTCAAGCCTTTTCCCAGAAACATAGGCAAAAATTATGATCAAAAAAAGTGCTTGAGTTTTCTAGTTTGTAGCCAAAAGCCCAGTTCTGTTAAGCTGATCAAGAACTTAAGAAGAAAACCCTGCCGGGAATGATTTGCAAAGAATTGTTGGGATTTTTGGAAGTACAGTCAAAGTTTCACTGAAGTTCTATGCAAAATTTGTGCCGCTTTCCCTATGCTGGACTTCACTTGCTCCAAAAAGAGCAATGCTGGCAACCCGGCAGCTCAATTTGAATGAGCACATTAAAGCCAGGTCCTCCCCACATCCATCACCTCTCCTCTGGCTGCTGCTAATTCCCAGCCAGCTCCCCATAGACATGGAATGAAGCCCGAGGTGTTTGCCAAACAGTTTGGACAAAGAACTTCCAGACTGCTTTATGTTTTGAGACAACTTCTCTCCCTGTTTCTGAAGCACAGCCAGCTGCTGGAATTAGACCAGCTCCCTAGCTGCATCACTTACAATACTTCTAACCAGAAAAATAAGGACTCTCCAAATGCAGGTAAATAAATATTTCCATTCTGGAAAATACATTTTCAACATGCAGGTCATGCAGGGCTCAAAAGCATCACCAAGAACACCCAGCAGCTGTGGGAGCGTTCACAAATAACAGAGGGGACAAACAGCAGAACTTAATGCTCCGCTTTTATTCTTGTAAACATTGCTGAATCCGTATTTTCATTATTCATGCAGCATGAGGTGACCAATCCACTAATGCCGCATTAAGTAGGACACAGAGTAGGAATGTGTCCCTGCACTTATTTAAATAACTTAAATATTTCAGGAACACGATGCTTTCATGAAGAATCAAACTCAGATAGGCTAACGCTGTGTTTTCCAGGGCATCCATGGATCCTCAAAGCCATCCTTGGGAAGAGGACAGCTTGCTTAGCACCCTACAGAATTAATCCTGAAGATGTATGTGTCAACATTAAATTGTCTTATTCATCTATTAAGCTTGATGAGAAATTATTTTAATAGCCTTCATTATCTTATTCATTTATAATTTGAGCGTGATCAGGAATGAATAGCTGCTAAGCTTACAAAAATAGCTCCCTGTATTTTTATTGTGCGTGAAGGTAAGTAATTGTCTCAGTAGCTCGACTCACTCAGACACTCCTTCCCTTCTCTTGGCCTTCAAAAGAAAAGGAGACTTTCCCAAACCACAGAGGGGGCCTTCACCTCTGTCCCTCCAAAGATGAGGCAGTGCTCAGCAGCCGGGGCTGCCATCCCATGGGGCTCCACCAGAGCCCACCTCCCTCCACTGGTTGCCTCCTTCCCACAATAATGCTTAACCAACGCATTGTACGACTGCAGTAGCCTCCTCCTTGGTCCCCAAGGATGTAAAGCAGGCACGCAGAGCTGCGCTTGTTCCCACAGCTGGGGGCTGGAGGTATTGGATGGAGCCCTGAAGAGAAGGACTCAGAGGTGTTGGTGGATGAGAAGCTCAACATGAGCCAACAACGTAGCTCACAGCCCAGAAAGCCCCCGCACCCTGGGCTGCATCCCCAGCAGCATGGGCAGCAGGGCAAGTGGGGGGATTCTGCCCCTCTGCTCTGCTCGGGGGAGACACCCCTGCAGTGCTGCCTCCAGCGCTGGGGCACCAACAGCAGAAGGACACGGAGCTGTTGGAGCGGGGCCAGAGGAGGCCCCAGAGATGCTGGGAGGGCTGGAGCCCCTCTGCTGGGAGGACAGGCTGAGAGAGCTGCGGGGGTTCAGCCTGGAGAAGGCTCCAGGGAGACCTTCCAGCCCCTTCCAGTCCCTAAAGGGGCTCCAGGAAAGCTGGGGAGGGACTCTGGAGCAGGGAGGGGAGCCATGGGACGAGGGGGAAGGGTTTAAACTGACAGAGGGGAGATTTAGATGCAATCTGAGGAAGAAATTCTTGGCTGCGAGGGTGGTGAGGTGCTGGCCCAGGTTGCCCACAGAAGCTGTGGTTGCCCCATCCCTGGAGGGGTTCAAGGCCAGGTTGGACAGGGCTTGGAGCAACCTGGTGTGGTGGGAGGTGTCCCTGCCCAGGATGGGGGGAAGGACATACTGGATTTATACTGGATATTACAGACTTGTAACAAAAAACTGGAGAATTAGAGTCCTTCCAAGTGATCACACCCAGAAGCACTCCAAGTTCCCAGTAGGACTGACAGGACTCATGGCATCTGTGAAATGAAAACCCACCTGTGATGTTTCTTTTAGGCATCTTGCTGGAAACCATGTATATTTTGAATGATCAGGTATATGGTGGCCTATCCGTTCCCAGAGGATTTCCTAAAAAGAGAAGAAATTCAAGCATTTCTACATTGTGCACTTTCGTCTTTAAAAAATACGTCAATGAAAGAAAACACCACCTTTGTTGTTGTTGTTGTTGTTTCCCTGTCCCCAAAGAAAATAACACTTTTTTCCTCCTCTAACCTCACCTCCCTTTTAGTCAAATATGCCTCTTAGGCAACATTACAGAGAGATCAAAAGTAGAAACCTGCTTGTGCAACTATCATATTAGTAGAGTATTAAATATCAATATACTCTAAGGTATATTGCCCCTCACTAATTATTATGTTTACAGATTCATCTAGAAACACTTGATGTGCCTGTAACACTCACCCACACCCCATCCCACCTCTTTAAACGGGACTGTGTGCGCTCAGTGGCCCAGGACCAGGCTGAGCTCCTGCTGTACATGGGTAGTGGAACCCACACGGCTCAAGAGGAGACCCTGCAGGTCGGCAGGGCGTCACATCGGGGGACAGATGGCCGCGTGAGCTGCCCCTGCCACGCTGCATACTCCTGGCAGAACACCCACACTGGCATCGCTTACTGGAACGCTATAGAGGGACAGGGGATTTAAGGAGGTAGGGTTTGCCAGCCAACTGCCTTTTCAATGAAAACATGGCTTTTGAAGTAAAGAAAAACATTCTGGGAGAAATTCTGCATTATGGAGTATCCTCTTTTCCTATACTGGAAAGGCACCAAAAGCCCTACCTCTGGCCCAGCCACGGGTAGGAGAGAAACTTTTCAAGGTTTGGGTCAGCTTTTCTTTTGAATTTTATTTTCAAGGCAAGAAGCAAACCAGGTTTTGGTTTCTCTATCAGTAAAAACTTCTGGGTTTAGCTAAAAAAAAAAAAAATAATAATCTGGCTTCCATCTCCTACAGTGATGCCCGTAGGATGCAGTCCTGCAGAGAACACAGCAGAAAAGCTGAAGGGTCTTGTTTTGTTTAAACCCAGCCAGGCAGTGAACAGTGAGATTTTTACTACGTTCTTTTGTTTGAGTTTCTTGTCACAAAACCTTACCCTACTCACGGGAATATTTACAAGAAAACAAAAGCTTTCAACATTTTCCATGGAAGAACAGCACTGAAGCAACAAAAGGCATTTCTCAGGCAATTCTAATTGCAGGTTATTATCCTCTCTCCTGTAATGCAGTAGGAAATTTGTTGTGGAATCATTTACGTAACAGGCTGCAATTGAATTCAGCCCTGGATGAAATGATAGATACGCTCAGGATCACCACTTCACAAGAGCAAAGCACACAGAGAACCGGCTGAGGGCTTTGAGCCCCATTATAACATCAATACTAAGCCTTCCCATTAACACAGAAGTGCTTTTGAGCTACCTGTAGGATCACGAATGAAGGCTCAGTATGGAGATGTTTACTACCAGACCCAACATTTATTACTAAGAGAAATCTCCCTTCCCTGATGGGTGATAAGTGTTGATTGGACTTCTGACTCTGACAGATGCTTTCCATTTTGCCAATAACCGAGAGACTGCTCAACTCCAGCTGATGAGAGAGCATAAGGAGAGACAAAAATAGAGAACTCTAAAATTGGAAATTTTACACAGAAGACTGGGGGAAAAAACAGCACGTTTCCATGATCCCATTTTAATTTTATGCCAATACTGTCAGCATGAGCTATGTGAGAGAGTGAAAAAAACACAAGAAGAAGAAGGGTCAAGTCTCTAGCAGCAACACAGACAGATCCTTGTGATGTGAATAATGCTAAATGTTCTCTGACCCAAAATAAGCTCCATCCAAATATAAGCTAATGAAGGGTTTTAGTCTAAAAGATGCCAATCTGCTGCTTTCCTTTGATATGGAATTCACTGCTAAAAACTTAAGGCGTTTATCTCTTCATAGTTTAATCCTTTGGGAGGCATAAAGCCATCATAAAGGCTGTGTGGGTTTTAAATAACACCTTAATGACTGTAGCACAAGATAAGAATCAGTCCGTTTCAAAAGACTTCCAACATTAAAAGAAAGATGGGAGTGAATTATTCAGTCTGCCTGCACTGTTATTGGATAACAGGGCAGGTTATTGGGTTTTAAAAAAATGCAGGTATTGCACTAATCGTAATTCATCATTGTAGAGAACTTGAGTTCTGGTTCTTAGGAGCGTTAAATCAGCTGACTCATTCGTAACGTTTTGTTTGGGTTTTAGGTTTTGTGGGCATTCACTTTAAAATAAACTCTACAAGCATAGGAGATGGTAGGAGGGTTCTTAAAGTAGCGTCAGTTTTCCTTTCGCACTGTTCAGTGGGATACCCAATCATCCGCAGCTGTATTTTCAAAGTTCCCAATTGGAAAGGAAAAGAAAGGACCTAGAAAGGACCTTGAAGTAATTTAACATTTAAAAGCTTTTAATAGTGTTAACTCCTTTTTTTCTTAATAGTAATGAGAAGCTTATGCTTTTTGTTAGGTGCCAAGACAGGAGAATTTTTCTTTTTAAATATTACATTTTAAAGTTGAAGAAGTAATTAACAACGTATTGCATTTCATGCATTAGAATAAAACAAACATAGAGGTATGTTTTCATTTTAAATAATAAAATATAAATTGGACCATCTTTCCATAAAGTTTGACTTCTAAGGACTGGTGAAGAGATGGCAGTAAAACGTTGGGGTTTCCCACGTGTTTCTAACTAGAAAAATACTAGATAATTGTCACTGTGGCTTAGATCGTTTCAATCCCACCAGTTGCCAACAGGCCATGAGTCTGTGATCCTACTGCAACTCTTACCAGCAGGGTGAAATAGGTACATCAGAGGCCTGTTTTCAAGACTGCCGGACCCCAGTCCTTCAGTCCTTGTTGCAAAGAAAAAGAGCCAAAAGTTGATTAAAAAAATTAAAATAGGGGAGCTTGATTTGTGACTTGCAAATATTTGCAGCCAAAAGCCCCAACCAAGAGTCCTACTGGCACCCACCCAGAAGAACAAGCAAGGGGTGCTCCCCCACGCACAAAGACATCTGCAGGTGGGTGCTGGAGTGCCGTTCTCTCCCAAAAGGCACCGGATGGACCTGGAGCTGAGGGCAACCCTCAGCTGCCTTCAGACCAAATGGTGCTTCGAGCTTCCAGAGCTTCAAGCCACGTCTTCCCATGGGATAGGCAAATCTGCCGCAGGCAACCCTGCCAAACTCTGCCATGCACAGCCAGGGACCCCCACATCACCAACCACCTCTGCAGTAGGTGCTCTGCCCTCCCTCCACAAGCACTACACACATTTTCCCCTTTTTTCCCTATTTTTTGTCACTGTCACTACATCAACATCCTCACCACATCCTCATTCTCTCTTCCAGGCAGGGATGAAGATGAGGGAGGGGACACAAGTGACACCACATTGTCTGAATCTGCTGCTCTGCACTCCAAGCCTGGTTTCTTCCTGCAGAAATCACTTCTGCAAAATCCCTGGAATAGGGGAAATGTCAGGCCTCCACACAGCACAATTAAAGCCTTAGTTTACTGGAGACAAAACACATTCTGTATAACTTATTTTGGAAGAGGAGAGATGACATTACTCTGTCCCACTCCAAATACTTTGTTCTTAGCAGTGAAAGACGAGAGCTGAATTCGCACAGAGTTTTGATGACTCCTGTTTGGTCTGGATCTCGGCAAAATAGCAATTAAATACAGACTATTTATTTCACATATTTGATTCCAGCCTCATTAAAAAGAGGGGGAGAGCGAGAGGGAGCACAACACTCCTCTCTTCCATACACTGTTCCTCATTACTGAGCTAGAGGCTGGACAAACCCTTCTCCGGTGATGTCTCCTCCAGACATCCTCCTCTCTCCCATCAAGTCAGCCCAGAAGTACGGCAGCATGACTCCACTCTTGGCAAGGGAGCAAAGCCAGGCACTGCAAGGTGAGATTTCACACCACCACATATTTATTCCCTGCACGGACCTGCCCCTCTCCCCAGACCAGCACCGTCCGATCTCCTCCATTCTGCACTTCAGAGCTGACAAAATTGGGTGGCATTGGCGGCTGTGGAGAAACATGGCCATGGGTCAGCAAGGCCGTTGATGGAGCTGCTGTAACTACAACAGGCTGCATTTCGGAGCATGCCAATTACAGCATGTACAGCTGTACAGCAAAGAAACTATGATATAGTTGCCATCACAGAAACGTGGTGGGAAGACACGCATAAGTAGAGTGCTGTAATCAATGGCTACCAACATTTCAGAAGGGATAGGCAAGGAAAGAGGGGTGGTGGGGTGGCCCTCTATATTAGGGTTGGTTTTGAATGTCCGGAACTCAACAGTGTGAATGACA
>VXBH01005279.1:0-22698 GCA_013400035.1 Rynchops niger
CTCTCCAGCAGGTCAGCCCCTACGCTGTCCCGCTGCGTGGGGCCATTCCTCCCCCGGTGCAGGACCAGCACCAGGTCGCCAGCACTCCCCTGCCGGCCGGGGATAACGGCCGTAGCCGCTCGGCGCCGCCGGAGCCAACGGCCGCCAGTAACGGCCGCGCNCGCCCGCCGGCACGTGCGGCCTGTCCCGGCGGGGGCGGGGCGGTGCCGCCTCCGCCCGGCACTGCCCAGCTACCGGCCGACATGGCGGGGGGGCTCGGGCCGCTGCTCTGCGGGCGCAGCCGCCGGCTCGGCAGCGGTAAGGCAAGCGGGGTGGTGGAAAGGAGGCGGCTCGGCTGTTCCTGAGGCGGGTGGGGGGTCGGCCCTCCGGGTCCCTGTGGGGCCGGGCAGCCGCGGTTGGCCGGGCGGGCGCCTCGCCGCGCCGTGAGAGGCTGAGGGGGCTCGTCCCGCCGCGGAGGCCTCCCCCCGCCGGCGTCTGCCCACAGGCCCTGCAGGCCTGGGCTGGGCGGGTGGGACGGGGGAGGCCCGGGGGGGTTCGTCGTGTCTGCCTCAGCGGCCGCCCTCAGAGGAGGTTTGGCGCAGCGCCGTCTTCCTACGTGGCGGGGAAAGAAGCACTTTTGGGTGTAGCTTTAGATCCCTTTGAAAGAGGTCACAAAGGCAGAACTTCTCCAGCTCTACAGTTTTCAGTTAGTATTTTTGAGACTGGTCTCTCATCGATGATTAATTACCACATTAGTGCTGTAAGTGGTTGTAATGGAAGTGACAGTGTTATGTAATTTATTCCAAGAAACTTTATTCTTAATTAATTTACATTGTAATGTGTTTCGGAAATTGTTTAAAACTGTAGACACTTAAAAATAAACGTGGAGTTCTCAGCCGGCAGCATTAGGGATGCAGAAAGAGAATGTAATTAAGTGATTAAAACTAGAGGTGGGTTGATTCAGACTGGACGTTAGGAAGCTTTTCACCATGAGGCTGGTGAGACACTGGAACAGGTTGCCCAGAGAAGCTGTGGGTGCCCCATCCCTGGAGGTGTTCAAGGCCAGGCTGGATGGGGCTTTGAGCAGCCTGGTCTGGTGGGAGGTGTCCCTGCCCATGGCAGGGGGGTGGAACGAGATGAGCTTTAAGGTCCCTTCCAACCCTAACAATTCTATGATTCTATGATAACTTTTTCTGATACGTGCTTAATTACACTTGCAGTTAAGTGAAAGGTAGCACAATGTGATTTTTTTTTAGGATTTTGGAAAGAGGACGGAAGGTGTCAGAATTGTCAAGGCCCAGGGCACGCCTTGCCTCCCCTGAGCAGCCTCACCGGGGGCCTCTGCCCATGCCTACTGCCCGGGAGCCCTGTTTCAGCTCATCCCTGAGCCTTCAGTCCCTGCCTCAGCTGTGCCCAGAGTATAGCCTTGCCACCAGTCCAGCCTCTGGCCCTGGATGAACCTTGGACCTATGTTCTAGCTTTGTCTCCAGTCCTGTCTCTGGCCCCATCTGCTGCTGCTCCTGACTGGTCTCCCTGGGTACGCCCTCGACCTGCCCCACTGAGTAGGGCACTCTCAGTGGACCCTGCTTTGCCCACCTTGTTCACGTCTGTTGGGTCTGTATCCTGGTCCTTGAGAGCACTGTGCTGCAGTCACCCTGGGCTTTTGGCTCACGTATACATATATATTTCTATATATTCTGCCTTTACAAAGATGTTACTAAGTTATTTTTTCTCCCAAGAAAATCTGTCAGACAAAAAAACTCACCAAAACCTAAAACTTTGACCGTAGCTTGTGTGTTCTCCAAATAAGCTTGTTGAGAAACTCTTTCTGATGGGAGCTTTGATAAGTGTTTGATAATTCTTTTACTATTTTGCAGTTGCCTTTAGGCAGCAGAAATGGAAAAGCTCAGTCTGCACCCAAGCAAAAATGCCTCCTTGCGATTTTGTACCTGAAAAATACAAAGTAAGTCATATGTATTACACTGCATTTAAGTAAGACTGCATTGCTACCTCTGAGTGACAGGCTCATCTGCTATAAATAGTGCATTAAATATGATTATAAAATTTGCTAATTTGATCAAAAAACAATTCTGTTACAACTAGGATATAAACCATAGGTGTACCTATGTGACAGTTCTGTAACTTGCTGCTAAATTGTTGATTTGCAAAACTTTAAGGAAGAGGTAAGAACAGAAGAGCAGTCTTATTTCTGAGTTTCAGAGGTTTGTAAAACACTTTATGGGCCAGAATTTGTTAAAATCTTAGTTCTGTGAAAAACTGCTCTAGACAGCTCTGTAATCTACGTGACCCACTACAGCTCTGTTAGTCTGGATCTTTAGAAAGTCTAAGCAGATGATGACTTTCTTATTCCGTTCAGTCCTATCCATATGAACATATGCAGAAGATTCGTGAACAAAATATTTCTCCTTCGCTGCGACTGTATTACAAGAAGCCATTGTTGCTGCATCAAGGACATATGCAGTGGTTGTTTGATTATGAAGGAAAAAGATACCTTGATCTCTTTGCTGGAATTGTCACTGTCAGTGTTGGTCACTGTCACCCGTAAGTTTGTTACTGTTTAATTTATACTATAAAATACAGGGAGATACAGATATGTTGGTTTTGTTCTTTGTTAGTCTGTGGCACTGTGAGCCTAAAACCAGAATATAATTCACTAAATGGTCCTGTGTGTCTTATACTAAGGTCAATATCCACTACATTTTGAATAGTTCATTAATTTTGTCTATTTGTTCATCTCTCTGGCAAATGGCACAATGTCTGCATTTTCAGAATTAGTAATGGGTAGGTGCGTGCATGTGTGTGTGCACATCTGTGTTGAATTGAATCCCTTTGTCTCTTCTTGTGCTACATACAGGAAGGTAACTATGGCTACCCAGAAACAGCTTGCTCGCCTGTGGCATACCACTAATATCTACATGCACCCGTCAATCCAAGAGTATGCTGAAAAGCTAACTTCTCTTCTTCCAGATCCACTTAAGGTACTTTGCTTCTGACAGTAGCAATATGAGAAATATTTAATATAAAAATATTTATTAAATGAGAGCCACAATATCTCTGGAGAAAAAAACCTGTATGGGGACTATAAACTGTCAGATAAAGAGAGCACAATGACCCTCAATGCCTTTGTGTAGGGAGGTGTACTGAGATTGAAATAAATAAACAAACCACGTAAGTGTCATGTTGCATATGCCCAGAAACAGTAAGAAAAATATTGTGTTTGCTTTCAGGTAAAATAAACTGGTCATTAAATGAAATTGGGTTAGCAGAAGACTGAAGCTGTCGCAATCTTAAAAATGGAGGGAGAGTTTAAAAAAAAATTTAAAAATGTGATGCATCTGCATAGTTCAAGCAGTGGAGTATCTCAGTTACTTCTGAAAATTAACTTTAAAAGCAGTGACACGAGAATTTGAGCTGTTTTCAGATCTCAGAACTTGTATTCAGGATATACCCTTAATCCTCATTTGCTCTCAATAAGCAAGCTCTGCTTACTTCTTCAGTTCCAGGCTTGTGTCTGTGTATGTCACTCCTGGTAACTAACATGCAGGGACTCCATACAGACCTTTTTACCTATGTGAAGGTTATTTCTATTCAGTCAGTCATGCTTAGTTTGACCCAGACGCTTTAATTTTTCTTTGAATCACTGTTCCATCTTAGGAAAACCTGAAGACTCCAACTCTTAAAGATTTTCTGTATTCCCCCTAAGTAGATCAGCTTAATTGTGGTTCTCATCTGTAGCTATGGGCAACATTAAATTTATTGCAGTGAAGTCACCTTGTGGTAGTGATAGGTTATAGCTCCTAATGTCATTAAGTGACATGGTCTGATGCTGAACTAGAAGGTGGTGGTTGTGCACTGTACTGATCCTAAGCATCCTCCCATAGGTGGTTTATCTAACCAACAGCGGGTCAGAAGCCAACGATTTGGCTATGTTCATGGCAAGGCTATATACTCGTAACTTCGACATCATCTCTTTCAGGTAATGGTGGTAGATCTTCACAAAACTCATTTGTGTGTGTGATCAGTCTCTGTATGTCTAAACCAAGAAATAATAGAGAACTCTTTAACCCCAGATCTGCTGAGGAGAATACTATAAAATTATTTTATTTGACAAAGACATGTAAAACAGGACTTGAATATTTGATACAGTATATTAGGATAAATTGCGTAAAAACCACAACCTGCAATTTTTGCTTTTGTTACTTAGAAAAGGGTCTAGTCTGTGTGTTTAGTGTGAGCTTTGGTGGGTCTGCGTTCCGGCTTTGGCAATTGCTACTTTCTTCCTTCATTCCAGTCCTGCAGTGCACCCCTTTGTGAGGGTACAAAGATACTTCTGGAACAGCGGTGCAGTGAACCACAGCAGAGAGCTGCTCTGGCTAAAAGCTAACCTAGCAGAATGATTTTTTTGGTTTTTTTGTTTTGTTTGTTTTGCAGCCTTGTTTTTCTGCCAGATCCCCGAACCACAGTTCACTGCACAGGTACACAAACAGCTCTTCTGGCTTAACAACAGAGGTGGCGCAAGGGTGAGGGCTGTGTAAGCACCACTGTAAGCAGTTCTCTTTACTGTGCATCCCAGGCGGCCTCAACTATTAGAATAAAAGGCCTTGTTATGAAGAGCTGTATTTTTCTCTTATTCTGTTCAGCAGAACATTGGGTACCCACCTAGCTTGTGTATTCTCATTAATGAACTTTTGATTTATATATAAAACTGGCAGCAAAACACTGTGTAGCTTAATGGTTGGCAGCATCTGTTGGAGAGGGCAGTAGTTCCCAAAGTTCAAAGAACTGAGATGTTTGCTCTGTAGGGCTCAGGTGCTACAGCAGAACTTCATGAGGCACGGTCTGAATTGCTGTTGGTTCCAGTCATTGTTCCATTGTCCTAGTAAACATTACCTCACAGTTTTAATATTTGAGATTTCAGGAAACCAATGCAGATGGGCAGTTATGGATCTTCCAAAACCAGAGCAAAGAATGGCAGTAGGAATCAGTTCTTGTCTTGAGTGTAACAATGCACATTTTTCACAATAATTTGTATCTCAGAAGCATGCCTTCTTGGAATTAATATTGCTGCAGTCTCTTTTTGGAAATGAGTGATGTTCATGTGCTTTGTTTGCACAGAGGAGCGTACCATGGAGGCAGCCCTTACACCCTGGGATTGACATCTATTGGTCTTTATAAGCATGGTGTTGCCAATGGCTTTGGCTGTTCAACAGTGAGATTTTTATTTTATTTTTTTATAATAATGTGGGTAGCTAACAGTTTATTTTAATATTTCAACAATTAGTGCATTTTCTATCCTCAGAGTGCTGTATGGTTACTAACTAAATTACAGTAGAACTGTTTCTGCTGTGTAAGAACAAGAAACAAAGTCCCCGTTCCTTCTCTGTATAGCTGTTTGTACTCATTTGGAGTCAGGAGAGGCATAACAGGAATGATGATGATTTACAGTGCTTTATTCATGCTTGGCGCTTGCATGGAAGTCTATGTAAGGTCCAAAATAACAATGCTTAGAGCCCCTTTTCTCAAGTTTGTTTTGGCAAGTCTGTGCAAAGCTGCTTTCGGCTGGTCTGAAGTAGATATCCCCTGGAATGAAAAAAGCCCCTATGTCCCTCATTTCAGCAAGACAGGAGGCATACTGTTGAAAAGATACACTGAGGATGAATGGCAATATGTTGTCTCTCTACCCTTGAGCGGATGGGAGAGACTCTCTGTCTGCTAGAAACTACCCTTGGCTACTCTCATCTGTACTGGTGATAGCTCAGCCACAGCACTGGCTGTAAGAAGGCTCTTTTATAGCAGAGTCACAGCCTGGCTCAGTAAATGAGTTGCCTGAAGTCACGCAGTGTTTCATCAGCAGTCAGGGTTAGAAGGCTGGAGTTGCTAATTTTCAGGCTGAAATTACTCTGCTAGATCTGCCTGCCTTCCTTAATTTTGCAGATTTTTATCATGCTTTGGATTATTGAAGTGGTATTGGCAGGTCTAAAAATGCTGGTATTAGATAACAAAAACTGCTGACTAATTTAAAGAACAAAACAAAGGAAATCAGCAATTGAGTGAATAGTCAAAACTTGTTTCAAAAACTGTTTCTGTGCTGATATTCCTTGAGGGCTACATTTGGTATTATTCCACAAGTGTTCTTCAGACCAGTTGCTTGAACTACGTATGCGCTTAGACTCTAAAGGACTTTAGTTTTTTTCATTAGTTATCCCTAAGTATGGTTAAAACATCTCTTAGAAAGGTGTCATCAAATCTGTAGCTATTTCTGTTATGCTTGACAGACAATGTTACCAGATGTTTTTCGTGGTCCATGGGGAGGCAGCCATTGTAGAGATTCTCCAGTGCAAACTGTTCGAAAATGCAGCTGTTCAGAAGGTTGGTCAATGACAAAAAGTGTTCGGCTTTTAGATTAGAGAATACTAGAGGGCTATGGAAATAGGTTGTATTTACCTCCTCAAGAAAGGTAGACCTCTGGTTAGGATTTGCAAGGGCAACCAAAGAAAATATTGCAGACAACCTCAGGCACGTGCTTCCTGCTGAGAAGAATTTTGGGTAGGTGACACCTCATGTTCTTGGGTTTCTTCTTAAAATCCCAACCTTTACTTCCAGCTTTTGTCATGATCAACTCTGGAAGCTGTGGAACTCAGTTTAGCACAGAAATAGTGATTGGTGCTTTCTGCACCAGTCTGAAGTTTTGACCGCTCTTCAGCTTTTGTTTTGGAATAATATGAATAGTGAGGACAACCTGAACCCAGTGATAAGCAAAGTCTTCTATGAAGCAAAACATTCCATACGCAGCACAATGTAAAAGCGCCTCTATGGCTTTCCTGTTAACAGCAATTACAGTAATTTTTTGCCACTGTTTTAACAGGCACTCTTCAGTATTTTAGTTCACATGCATACAAAACAATGGTTTTTTAGCTTTGCTCTCCCTAGTGAATGGGAGCATTAGCTATACTAATTGCTCTGTTCTTCATTTCAGTATTCAGATTGGCAGCTCTATTCTCCAGAATCCTCATACCTGCACTAACCTAACAATTCCTGATGTCTTATGCTGATGCTTATTAACCCCTGAGAAAGTGTCTGCTTATTCCTTCTGCTGATGTAGGTGATTCACAAACATTTTCTCTAACCTACAGCTTACTGACCTGTATAATGTGTATCATCTTACTGTCTCGCACCTTTGCCTTGCTCTTTTGGAAGTGGCATTCCTTAGAGTGTAAATGGTTTAAGAGAAAGTAAGGGACTTTCTCCTTTAATGTTTGGCCTACTATTGTGTATTTGAGAGGTCATGTTTACCATGCAGTCAGATAATACTTGTTGCTTAGATGTGTAATTTAATGTTTTGAAGCTAGTTTTGTGTCATTTTAAGTAAATTCCCTTTAAACTCTTTCCCCTGTAAACAGGTGTATGTCAGGCAAATGACCACTACATTGAACAGTTCAAAGATACTCTGAATACCTCGGTGCCAAAGGCAATAGCTGGATTTATCGCTGAACCAATTCAAGTAGGTGGTTTGCGATTTCTCAATTATGCTAGCACAATCTGTTTGAAACACTCAAATCTGGTATTCTTTAGCTATATCCTAAACATACTTTTGCTGATTTATATTATATTAAATGCCTTAAACACCTTAAATATTTGAAAGAATGGATGTACTGTCTTAAAATTTCTGCTTTTGTCATTGATTTCAATGAAGCTAGAATTTTGCACATGAAGTTAAATTAAACAGAGAATCATGAGTGAACATACGCTCTTCTGCATTTAAATGGCAAGTATGGAGCATGCTATTGTTTGGTTTATAATACCTTCTTCCAAATTTCTTATTATTTTTTTCTTTACTATTTCTGTAAACTTTAACTCAATTCCCCTTCCACCTCTTCGCAGCCACCTTGTCCACTGTGTTTTTAGCAGCTGTCCAGCAAGTGGTGGCCACAGGATTCATTCTTTGGTGCAATGGGAAAATGGAATCTGTGCAATGGGAATGAGCAACCTGAGCAGTAACTTTCTGAAGCAGTTTTGCTGCTGAAGCCAGAAACTTGAGACAACAGCCTTGCTTACCTGAGGGCTGCTGGTATTTTTTCATCGTAGGATAGTCACATAGTGGAACTCCTGTTTCCTTGTCTGTTCCTGAAGACATTGTCTTTTTTGTCTTGGCAGGGTGTTAATGGAGCTGTTCAGTATCCAAGAAATTTCTTAAAGGAAGCTTATCAGCTAGTACGGGAAAGAGGGGGCGTTTGTATTTCAGATGAAGTGAGTTTTTTTGACGTAAGAGATCTAGAATTTGGGGTACCTCTGAAAGTCATCTTAAAGGAATCCAAGTGAATGCAAACTGGAAGCCTGGAAATAATCTAAATTAAATGCTATACATTTCATAGCTTCAGTTTAACACAACGCATCTTTCCAAGCATAGGATCCTCCCAGTTTTTACTATCTTTATTCTGCTATGTGGTATTCTGATTTTAGATGCAGGTAATATTAGTAGCAGACATCAGTCTTTACCTTTACCTTTACCTACACAAATGTGCAGCTAATAATGCCAGCTATGGTGTGACGTGTGTCCCAGTAACAGTTGCTCTTATGAGTGTTGTTGCATACATTAAATTCTAGAAGGGCATTGATTGCTGTGCCTGTGCAAATATATTTTATAAAGAGAATTTGCTTAGCTAAAGCTCTTCTGAAATAGTAGCAAACACTTCAAAGTGACAGAAATATGTACCTCAAGCACTGCAGTAGTAGAAATCAGCAATCATGAGATTGCAATTTTGAAATATGGTAAGCAACTGTGTTTCCTCTCCCTTTTGAAATGGAAGCTGCAGCTTATTTGTGTGTCTCACCATGCCTAAGACATGGTGACATGTTGTTTTTCACATGCAAAAAAAACCCCAATTACAATAAATAGCAAAGCCATCTGAATAAGGATCCTAATAACAGTTGACTCCAGACGTAGTTGTAATGTAATGCAAATCAGTAACATAGAAAGACAAGAAAAGCAATCTGTATTGGGAAATGTAAGGAAGTGATGGTCATTTCTCTGGATTTTTGTTTTGAAAGGTACAGACCGGATTTGGACGGACAGGCAGCCATTTCTGGGGATTTCAAACACATGATGTAGTCCCTGACATTGTTACTTTGGCAAAAGGAATAGGCAATGGCTTTCCAATGGCAGCTGTTGTTACAACAAAAGGTATAAGAGTTCTGTTCTGCTAAGGATTAAAATAGAGCTATTACAAAATATACTATACAATAATTACTTAACTGGAGAGATGTTTGTTGAAACAGCTGAGCTTCATTAATGATGTTCATCTCCATCTGTCTTTTGACAAATGAATTGCATTCTCATTACTGACTTGTTTTACCAAGTGCTGTGCAATACCAGTGCAAAGCTTTATTTAAATGGGGTTAGTTGTGTAACTGAAGCAGGAATGACCATGTGAGTCATTGGTAGAGCTGGTAAGAGATCCTGAAAGTCCTCACTAAATTCACCGTTTTACGAATCAATGTACTGTGAGTATATAAGGCAGCATGTTAGCCAACTACTTGATAACGTACAAATGACTGAATCCGGTGAGGAAAATTTGTAGGTGTCTGTTTAAGGGGACAACTGACATTATATGTTAAAGTGTGACTTTTTTGAAAAAGTCTGGGTTTAGCATCTGCCAGACACTATAATTTTGGGAAACAGTCATATTTTGCACATAATTACTTGCATTGCCTCCAGTAGAATCAGGGCTGAAGCACAGCGAATTTGACTTAACTGTTAAGTTTAAGCAGATAAGTACTGTTACCTAACATAAGGCAACTGTAAGAGTAATCAATATTCTCTTTCTTTTAGAGATTGCAAGTTCCTTGGCTGAAAACCTTCACTTTAATACATTTGGAGGAAGCCCTTTGGCCTGCGTAGTTGGAGCTGCGGTTCTTGATGTAGGGAGAATGTTATATAAATTTATGTATTCCACAGTCTTTCTTGTAGCAAAAGATGAAAAATGTTTATGTTTATTCTTACTGTAAAGTTATATGTAGGCAATTTTTTAAATAACTGTATAAAATGCATGAACATATGCATGTATTATGCATACATGGCCAGTGTGCCTTATGTGTAGGAAAAAACAAATTCCTTGTTAGTTATATTGCAAAATTTTCATCCCTTTAGCATGCGTAGGAGCCCTCTAATTATGTTTTCAGAGTAATCTTTCTTTGTCTCCCTTACATTCTTTACTTTGTTAATAGAAATGTAGGAAAGCACTTTCTCAAAAGCACTTCTCTCTCATCAACTAGGCAAATCCTCAGCTAAACCAAATTTGTTCTCTGGCACATGTGCTTGACAAAATTTTTTAAACTCCACAGCTTTTATGTTATGCCTAAAAAGCCTTAAAAAGCCTTAACAACTGTATAGTTAAAAATATTTTTAAAGTCAGAATTCCTTTTTGTAAAAAAAAAAAAAACAAAACCCAAACCCTCATGAAAAAGACAATAGAAAAATTTGCAACATATTTCACCTATTACCCAGCAGCAAATCGGTCAGTGGGGCAGTAGGTCACATTTTAATTTGTCTTGATCATGGACAGACCGTTTTTCCTTTAATCTCACTTCATTACAGCAGAAGCTGTTTCTACTCATGTTACTTTCCTGAGTGTTTTGAGGTTTTCTTAATCTATTTTATAAGACAGCTGATCATATAAATAAAAACAGTTTGAAAAATCAGTTTACCCGTGTTTCGGGGTTTTTTGGCTCTGAAGTAACTTGGATCCTAGATCTGAAAAAAGTCCAAGGAGGTTATCAGGGTCAGGAAGAATAAAAGGGAAAGGGAAAAGGAAAGGGAAAGGGCACCCACTTTAACTCCTGTAATGGCATTTCTTGTTTTTTTTTCATGTGAATGTTCTTAACACAAATATGATGTTCATAAAACAGTTTGTTTGTGTCACTGCTGATAGCTGCCTTCATGTCAGAACTTTGATTAAGGACAGCAGAGTAGGAAAAAAAAAAAAAAATCCAAACGCAATTTTGATTAAAAAGCATGGTGTTGATGAATCTAATTAAAACACTCACATTGTTTCCTAAAAGACTGCCTAATACACATAGGTGTGTCTTGTCAAATTATACTCTTCTCATGATACTGGATAAAGAATTAAAATATTTCTGGTAGGATTTTGAAAATAATTTTGCTGGTCAGATATTTTTCAGTTATGGCTATGTGTGAATTACTGGATTACGTTTATGGAATAATAAGTAAAATGTGAAAAAGGCCACAGCAACATTAAAATACTATGTTCAATTTTACTCTGATGCCAGTAGAGGATTGTAAGAGAAGAAAAATGTAAGGACCATAGTAGCAAAGGAACATGGTCTGCAAGGAAGTGAGATAAACATAATGTGTCATCAAGCTGAATAGGGATTAACCAACTGTATTGGAAGCTTCTCCTGCAACACTGTCACTTGTGCCTCATTTTAACCAGGCTATTGAAGAAGATGGTCTGCAAAAAAACAGTGATGATGTGGGAACATACATGCTACTGAAGTTGGCTAAACTACGGGATAAATTCGAGATTGTTGGAGATGTCCGTGGCAAGGGACTTATGATTGGAGTAGAAATGGTGACAGATAAGGTTAGTGATTTACTTTATTCCTTTCAGTTTACAGTGTCATTGAAAGTTTTATCACATTTTATTTCTGTTGAAATAGGACGATTTCTATTAAAAAACATAGCGAAGTAAGAAAACATTGCGCTGGTTTAAATTGAGCCAGAACATTCCAGCACTTCAAATATTTCACGAGCTCTGAGTAACCAGTGACTTGTGTACCTTAATTGCACAAAAGTATCTTATAATGCACATAAATTATGTAGCTAATGTTTTCAGCCGGAGATGGTTGTGGGATTTCTTAGGCAGACAGGAATACACATCTTTTTTCACAGAACTAATGTAGATTATCTATGTGAAGTTCGATGTTCACTTTCCTTAGGACAGTCGCCAGCCTCTTCCAGCTGAAGAGATCAGTCAGATCTGGGAAGACTGTAAAGACATGGGGGTTCTGATTGGACGAGGAGGACTCTACAGTCAGGTACTGAACCTCTGGTTATACATAAAGCTTATTTTTCTCTCTTTATGAACTGCATCCCATTTCCCTCAACCTAAATTGACTTTAGTAAATAAACTAGAAAACATAGACTCATAGGAACCAGCTTTGCTCTAATTTTGCTTAATCTACAAATTGTGCAGGAGCTATTTGTTTCTTTTCAAGTATGGTGAACTAGCTCTAAGCTTGCAGTTTTCCTTTAGAGGAACAACCTCCCCTAGAAAAGAAATGTAAAAATGTAAAAAGAAATCCAATGCAAGAGGTTACCACTCTCAATAGATACTACTTTTCCCTGTGGCAAAGCTGCCCGAGGGAACAATACACAAAGATACACCTTTCTTAGTACATACCATCTAAAGTTTTACACCAGCTCTGTCTGGAGTAACAGAGCTGCAAACACGACCTGCTCTGGCCAGGTCTCCTTTGGAGGCAGCTGGTTTGTGACGAGAGTGGAGCAGGGCGTTGGATGCAGTCAAGTCCAAAACTGCCCCACTTCAGCATGTATTTATCAGAAGTCTCAGTCCCTGCTCTGCTGTTCTCCTGTAATACTATTTTTCATACTTTTGGTTAGATTTTTTTGGGCAGAAGGTGAGTGCTGACCGAGATGGGCTGCTAGAAGCTGTACGCTTTCCATACAATTTTAAGGAATTTTTTTTCTCTCTCTCTTCTGAAGACATTTAGAATTAAACCTCCTATGTGCATTACTAAAAAGGATGTCGACTTTGCTGTGGAAGCATTTCATACCGCTTTACAGAGACACGCGGAAAGAGCAGCTGCAAAGTAGACGTGATTTGTTCCCTTGCGGGAGATGCACACAGAACCCCTCATACTTGCCACGCAGACTCCGCACTAATCAACACTAGATGAGAAAATCATCATCTGAAGATTAAATGCTTATTCAGTATCACAAGAGCAGTTGGAGAGATTCAGTGTTTAATAAAGAATATGCTCTAATCTGTTTTGTAAACATACAGTGGAGTTCTACAGTGGTGTCATGGATGAGCTGCACACCTATTGTAGCCTTAGCATAAAAAACCCTGATGGGATTAACTGGGTGTCAGAAGAGGCAGACACACATTCATCTTGCATCTGTGAAAGTCATAACAAAATCAGTAATTTTTAGAAAGAGTGACAGCAAATTAATAAAAGTTGTTTTGGGCAAGTACATAGTGTTTGGACTTTGTAGCATCAAGATTCCCCTGTGGAGTGTTACCAGCAGTGCTGTGAAGTGCCTCCTGCTGCTCTGGCCCAGGTCCTTCCACCGCAGCGTTTACTGTGGGCTCTGAAATGCATTTTTACAGAAGCAGCACCCACTTCCCAATGGCCGAGTGCTGGCTGGGACCAGCACAGGTGTCCCCGGCTGCCTTCCACAGTGGTCACCGCTACTCCTGCACCTACCCCCGCTACCAAAACCTTGCCACTTATACCCAAAGCATACATGCGTTTGTAAAACACACAAATTATAAAGTATTTGGTTTTATTTAAATAAGAAAAAAAAAAACTTCAGTCACAACTAGCACTGCAGGGTTAAGTCTGAGATTTCACTTACAATAAGCATAGTCGACCTCTGCCTGAGCAGAACATCACTGGAGGTTTCAGAGTTAAAACTGTTTACCCTTACTACAAGGATACACTGTAATTACAGCATGGGAAAAAAAAAAAAAAAATCTGTGTGCACACAGAAGTTGAAAAGTTTCTAATTACAGTAATTATTTTTATCAGGGGGCTCTAATCCAGTCATCATCATCTCCAAAACATGCTTTTCTTTTCCTCCTGCTGTGTTTGGGATTGCACAGCACACCCATTAGTTGTTTAGCAAAGATGCAAACTCTGGCTGGTGAAGTAAGATGCCATGTTTCTTTCTTACATAATCACTTTTTTTAATGTTTTAGTTAATTACCTCCAACCATGAAAATGGTGTTGTGGATGGTCAGCAAGAATTGTACATTTATCATTTCACTGTCATTCAAATTTTAACATTTGAAACGAGCTGAAACTTTAGAGAAACTTGGTTAATGCAAAATCAGCGAGTGCTTCTGGAAAATTTTACTCTAGGGGTTTCCTAAACAACATAGCACAGCCTTTACTGAGCATGGCCTTCTCCAAGTGCATTGACAAGTCCTGGGTAAAATCCACTTCCACTGCAAAATCAAGTGTTATCCCACCTTTTTCTTCATTTTAAAGTGCTGCTCAAGATCAGGTAGATTATGCATTTAAACAGAGGTACAATATGAATTCCCATGTTGTTTTTCATTAGAAATCAAAAGAAAAAAAGACCCTTGGGAATGGCAGAAGAAAAGCCAGTGCTTTTCCGTGTCTTGGTGATGTTTGATCTTTGATAGATGATCAAAGCAGCACAGGCCCCTTCTCATGGCTACACTCAGCCTGAGCTAAGCCCTCTCAAAAGAAAAGCAGCAATGCAAGTGTTACAATAACTTATTATTTCCTCCATGCAAGTTCCTACAGGACTAGAAGGTGAGTAGCTTTGAATTACTATTTCCCCATCACCACTGTGAAAGCTGCTGAGACGGTAGGTCTAAGCCAGTCATTAAAAGCTCATAAAACCAAAAGAAAGCACAGATTCCTTCACAAGGTATTCCTCCTTTTGTTGCAGCTTCTTTTTTTTTTTTTTCCCCCTCAAAATTCTCCCATTTAGCCCCAAACACAGGCAGTGTGCACCTTTCAGTTTCGGGAGAGTTGTCATGTACAGTTCTCAAGACTGTCACTGTAGCAAAGTTCTACCTGTTTTTACGTTTCTCTTTTTTGTTTCTGGTGTTCACAGCTCCATTTACAGCTGGTGCTTGTGTTGCTTTTGCATGTCCTGTGGCTTTTAGGTGCTCAAACAGTTTATTTCGGGATGGAAATGCAGAGTTGCAGGTTACACAGTGGATGGGAACTTCATTCTACAAGGAGGGAAAAACCAAAATGCTTCACATATGTAATAAACGTAATACACCAATTTCTTGTATGTCGTTTCTCTTAGACAATGAAATGTGAATAAGACGTTTGTTTCTATCACAGATATTCCATTACTGATTAGCAATTAAATATATTTTTAAAAAATCACAAGTATAACTTCTTGAAATTTCAAAGAGTACTAAGCAGAACCAAGAACAAGAATAGATGCCTTGCAAATCTAATTGAAGATAAAGAATACTTTTGATCTGACCTGACTATATACACAAGACTTTGGGCTCTGGGATTTTGTGAATTTCATGTGTCTTAGCTCTAGTTGTTGCAAGATTTTGCTCTTTCTGGGAAGCATCGATATTGGGAAAGATGCAAATGGTACTGCCTGTCACCTGCCTGATGTCAGCAGCTCTGTCTTCAGTTGTTTAATTCCAGGCAGTTGGTTTGAACTGCCTTGGGTACAGAGCTTTACCAACTCTATTAGAAGTCAAATTTAGCCATGCTCTTCTCTGCGAGGACAAGAGCTGATGTTTCAGTCTCCTAGCTTCTAATAAAATCACAGAAATAGCTTTATCATTAAAAAATAATCAAAAACACTGAAAGAGAATTTGTGGATTGGAGATGATCCACCAACCAACCTTCTTTGTAATCACGACCAGCTTTTAAATAGTGTAAGTAATTTGACATACCGTTGTTGGTTGCTCTGAAGATGCCTTAGCAGGCTTTTTTGCATCCTTGGCTTTTTTCCCTTTAGGCTTCGTACTGCTGGTAAACAAAGAGAAACCAACATCAGTGCGCAGGAGCATTCAACATTTAAGAGCTTCTGATGGTTTCAGATCATCAGTATCTCTGCTGCTTCCCCTGTTCTTCCTTCACACAATGCAATCCGAGTACTTCCAGCAAAAACATAAAGCCATGTTGTTTATACGATCAATTGTTGACCTTAGATTCAGCTACATGACAGATCTGCTACTGGTAAGTGACGTGGCAGGAATCTGCAGTCAAACGCCATTTCCAAAGTAGATCCCAACACTCCTTGTTTAGTATCACATTTATTCAACTCTGATTTAGTGGAGTAGCCCCCAGTTCACAATGGTGAGTAAATCTAGACCTGTCTGACAGTATCAAACGTGACACAGAATGACACAGTGACTGCGATATTGCAGGTCAGCGTACCTTTTCGCTTCAGTTTTCGCTTCGTTTACTTGGCTGACATCTTCTGTAGCGCTTGCGTCCTCTGACGCAGCACATCTCGGGCCATCATTTACCAACTCCTCTGCCGAGCCACCATCTTTGTCCACGCAGGGCACCTCCTTTTGCTCAACTGTTTCTTCATCAGCACTTTTCTCAAAAGAGTCCTCATATGTCTGTCCAAACAGAAGAAATGCAAGTTTAGTACTTTAAGTTCATTAGTGATTATAGTATTATACCTCATTTACCTCAAACATGGGTGGGTGGGCAGAACACAAAGCCATGGACCCTCTTAATTCTACTATGTGTTTTCAGTGAGCCTGTAACAGGTAAAACCTTAGTTTTCCTGTTTTGAAAGGTGAGGCCACCTGTGATGAAGGCAAGAAACACCAATAAAACAACTTCTAGAACTATGGAAGAGACGAATGAAGGTAGCTTTTAATTATACACAGGGCTTGTTCTGTTCTGGCTACCATTTCGCATTATAAGACAGTGGCTTTGCTTACAACTTTGCAAAATGTTAATTATTTAGGCTAAAGCTTTTTGTCCTCGACACCTGTGTTAGGACACGTAAGCCAAAATAACAGAGCTGACTGAAGTCAGACAGACAACACTGTGTTTTCCCTTCCTAACATTAGAAACGCTGGCAGCCTCTTCCACATACCAGAACACAGCATAGACTCGATACATAGAGTTCATCAAAAGATCAACCCCTGAGCATGTCTGAAGCAAAACGGCTCAGTTCCCAAAAGCAGGATAATAAATTTGACCTAACATTACAGTAATGCAGGTCTGTCACCTCTAGTATCTTTTGCAGAGTCTCAGCTACCTGAAAAAAATTGGCTAATCTATCTACTGTCAGGAAAACAGAACAAAACCCATAGCGATTCCCTGCACTCTGTAAAGTTTGGTAGAGGATGGAGGTGATGTTTCCAGAAGAATCTCTCTGCACAAGATTCCAGCTCACGCTACGCAAGACACCTACTGTCTGGGTTGCAGAAGACTTTGTGACCAAACCAATGGTAGAGACGCAGTGTCTATATGCAGCCTATACAGTGAGAACAAGACCTTCTGATTTCAAACTGAGGAGGCAAGAATTGAACAGGAGCCTGAAGAAGGTCAAGCCGATACTGACTTGGACTATGCAGTACCAGCTAAAGAGAAGCAAGAAAAATTCAGTTGCCTGAAGGTCTCAGGATACTTTTCTTGAGGATGAGAGATACTGACAGCACGGGAGAGGGCAGAGAATGTGAACACGTAATAGGAGACTAGAGGGGTTAGGTTTGGGGAAGACAGAAGATCACCTTGGCAAAGGATGGAAGAGGCAGGACCCGGTACAGACAACTCACTGGGACAAGACTAGGATTGAGGTAGTAAGCAGAGAAGAGGTAAGACTTGAAAAAGATCAAGCTTGAGGAAGGCAGACAGAACAATCTGCTCGCTGTGGTGCTCCTGCCACTCAAGCCTGAAACAGCTTGCAGTTCTTGAACGTCACCTTGTTGCTGTCAGTGCCGGTCAGTTATATCATGCACTGACTCAGATCCTGGAGTACAACAGATTGGCATTACTTGTGTTTACAATCCACATGAAAGGTGGAATGGATGCATTCGTTCCAACTACAGTGTCACTAGGATGCCAATAATGTGTTGGCTTTTTCTTCCCCCAAGTTAGAGATTAAGAAACAATACATTATACTGACTCTAGCAACCACAGCAGAAAATAACTGCCAATTTTGCTGCTAATGCACTAAGGACATGCTGGTCTTTCTGATCAACTCCTTGTATTCTCCCTATCTGCCTGTTTCCGTCTGTTTTCCTTACACTTCAGACTGTAGCGTTTTCAGCCAGCACCATGTTTATTAGGATCTGCACAAACAGAACAAAATGAGGCCGATGAGATTATTATCATAAAAGATTATTATAATAAAAGTAATAAAGATTATTTTGCAGTCAAAGAAGAATTAAAAATATCTGAAGATAGTCTTCAAGCTCTGTAGAATTCCAAGTTCTCTCTTACTTTTCAGGACAAAAAAAGTTAAGTTAGAAGATAACAAAACCGGGTTGTAAAGTTCCCTGAATATTATTATATGACTACATACCTTCATTGTTTTCTGTTTCTTCCTCTGCTTCTTTGAAAGTCTGTAAAGATACAAATTTAAAATTACCTTTTTTTCAAGAAAAAACACGAACGAGTACAATTTCTAAAAAGGTGTCAAGTTATATTTCTGCTTATCCTCTTCACATGATATTATGGTGACAGTAGTCACAAACAGAAAACTACTCGTGCCCGAAATGAAAACAACAGTTCTCCTAAACTCCTCATTGCATTTAGTAAAACATTTATTCTGCTCAGACTCAACTAGTGATACTAGTGAGATAGTTGGTATCATGCTTTGGCCATTCAAAAAATGAAGTTGTGCAACTTCATCAATTCTGATTTTAAGCACACTCATTTCCTATGTATGCTAGCATCCAACTGACAAAAAGTACCAAAAAAGTACCAAATCAATAAACACTGTCCCTGTCGAAGTTCCCCTGTTTGAAAAGCAACAATCACTACTTTTCCGTAACGTGTAACTTTAAGAAGCAGAGAAAATATGAGACTATTATCCTACAACATTTGGATTCAGTCATACTAATGCGTGCATTTTACTGGAACTATGATGCTAAGAAATATTTTAAATTGCACAATTCTGTGAGTTCCATCACAACTATAAATCGTCAGAAGCTCCCTCCCAGGGCCTCCAAGACTTATTAAATCATTAGTCACAATAAATTTAAAACCAATTTAAAGTACTTCTGTTTGGGCACGTCTTCTGTTTCTTCCTCCTCTTTGGTATGTATTCCATTTACATCATCCGAAGACACAGGAAACTTCCCTTCTTCTTGTTCCAGTTGCTGTCGTAGGAGTGCCACCATCTCTCGATGCTTCTTTGATTTTTCGTGATTTTTCATGCTGTGAAGACCAGCAAATTGTTACTGCAGGTAGCTCTGAGGAAACATTGTTATATTTTCATATAAAGTAATAACAGACCTGTTACCCATCGCTACTAAGTATGGAAAATTCTGCCCTGACAATGTCTCTACTGGAAAGATGACACTGACCATTATGTGAAGTCAAAAAGTCTTTAAAACACATTTTTAAAAAAGTTAAAAACCTAACACACCCACCCCCAAATCCCCAACCACAAGCACTTACGCTTTCTCAGTTTTTAACAATTTGTCACAAGCAGGGCAGTACAGACCATCAACAAATTCAGCTTCTTCAGTCTCATCATTCAGTTTGTCTGAAGAGATCAGTGAGGATCAGAGAGACAAAGTCAGATGAGCAATTTTTGAGTAAGCTGCTCTTAAAGCCCCAGCAAATAGTCACCACACTGACACTAAATTTCTTTAGTATTACTGACATGCAGACAGATTAAGACCATCTCACCAAATCACACATTAGGGTAAATTAACAGTGGCAGCTCAATGTCTTCTCATGTTCAATGGAGAACACCAGAGAGAGACGGACTATCCTGGCACACCTCAGCTGGAGGCAGGGAGCTGCACCACAGTCAGAACTGTGAATCTGGGGCTTTAAGTGCAGTGAGGCAATACTCAGGCTGCAACGACTCATTATAGATCACTCCCCCACACCCCATACCTTCGATGCCTTTTGTCTCCTGTTCCTCTAACTCATCTTCATCATCTGATCCATCTCCAAATTCCTTTTCATATTGTGCCTCCATCTCTTGCAACTCTCTCTCCAGATCTGACATAGTTATCCAGCTCTGCTCTTTATACTGCTCAGCAAGCCTTTAAGTAGAATAATATAGTAACTTTTACACTGCATCCATGAGATGGGAATTACAGTAACAGTATATTTAAAAGAAAACGTGTTCTTCTCTGATATCTTAGGAGGGAAGTCCTGAACATATTATGATGGAGTAAACAATTGTTTGTAGGGACTGGAAATCTGAGCAGTTAGTTTGTGATGTCAGTGGACACATCTATGCTGCAAGTAGAGACGTATTAAGGTAGGTGGATCCTACCTGAATTTCAGGCAAGAAATGCTGTGCAGCATGGTCAATATCAAGGCAACAGCAGGAAAGTAAGCTCAATCCTCAAAGCAGTACAGCTGCTTTTACCTGCTGCAAGATCCAAACCCACAAACAATACAGGACCACAAAAGCCACAAAGACATTACTCCTTGACTCTGTGCTATGGGAACGTGCCAGCCCAGTTTTCCAAATCTAAGTGTGGCCCAAGCTATCAAACAGCAGAATTTTGCCCCAGCTGGTTCCTGGACTCAGACTTATCAAGCCATTTGTCAGTAAATGCATAACTCTGCTTCATCCTCCCTTCTGGGGGGAGAAAAAGAAAGTATGTATAAAAAAATAAATTCTACATAAAGTATTTCACATATATTTTAGCTATTGCTATGTAATTTTAATAAATATGCAATTATTTTGCAAGTGCAATCCTCTGAAGTATTTAAGCTACTTCTTCCCTTTTTCAGGCAAAAATCTCTTCTAGTTGGAAGAATAAATTCTGCTTACACTCGGGAGATTGCGCCTTCCTTCTACTTATTTTTGGGAAAAATAAAGCATCAAAGAAATGCACTTATTCCAACGAAAAGGTCCTTTCTGAAGAGTTAAAAGGAAAAGCAAAACTGAATTAATTTTCCCCCACTTTCTTTTTAGCAGGTATCATTCCAAGACAGATGAAGCTGATCTAAGTCCAGCTAGCCATAGTGCTGTTCTCCCCAACATACACTCTTTTTTCATTAAAGTAACAATGATAACTATTAAATCTTACTTCCCCAGGTAATTCAAAGCACACTGGATGCTACTAAGCCAGTTACCTGCAGCACACAGATAACTGTTCCCTAGTTATCTTAGATCTCTACGTGTCAGTACAATGCAAAGGGACTCAAGTTTTAAAAAGGTCAGACTTGAGGCCAAAACTAAAATATGAAATTTTCAAGGATGTTTAAGAGAGGAAGTAGAGCTACTATTAGAGTCTAACTCTATATGGTATCCCCATGGATAGTTTTTCCAAGTTTAAAGGAAAAGATTTGTTCCACATTTACATACTTGGCTTGTTTGATCTTCTGCTGCTTCCGAAATTCCTCTGCTTTCCTAGTTTTTTCTGCATTTTGTTCTTCTACAAGTTTTCTGTGAGCCTGTACTCTTTTATCCCTTTTACGAATAAAGGCTACTAGTTGACGGACCAGTTCATTCCTCTCTTTCCTTGCTTTATCTCTTGTTTTCTTGTTCTCTTTTTCCATAGCTCTTTTCTCCCAGCGGTTTGACGCTTGTCTTGTGTCATATTCTTCTTTCCACGCGAAGTTTTTCTGAGTACAGAAACTCTGCCAATACGCATAGAAAGGGTGGACTACCTGTAAGAAAAAAAAGTATTTAAACAGGTCACTTGTTTAGAAGGGGGACGAAAACCACACCAACTAATTCAGCATTTTTATAGCAGTTTTGTGTCTTCTACACAGGCCAGTTTTTACCCAGAGTATAAAGAAATCACACAAAGGTTTAGAGAAACCTCTAATATCATCCTTAAAATTTCAACCCATGCTGCATCAGCAACCTTGTCTAAACTATTCCAAACTACAACTTTTAAAGAAAGGTCCCCTTGCAGGATTGGACTGTGCTTATGCTAGTGCCCAGTTACTTAGCTTTGCTGTACTTTTGTTGTCAAACTGAAAAGCACCATCAGAATCAGATATGCCATCCACAAGCAGGCATGTGCACATATTATTGCCTAAAAAACACCATATCAAATTATACCAAAGGTCAGACATACATTTCCAAAAGCAGCCAACAATGACCATAAAAACAGCAATAAAACAAACACATGTACATAATGCTATTTTTTCCCAGTATATTTTCTCTGCTTCCAGAGCAAGAGAGAAATTAACAGCCCTTGATGCATTTTTCTTTTACAAATTTGTTCAGTATTTATTAACACATGTAAATTGTTGGTGTATACAATATCATCAAGCTGTAACTTGCACAGTTTGACAGGGGCTATGTGTAGATGCCAACAAAACTCCTGTTTTGTAGCAAATTATATGACTGCAGGTTAAAATCATGCCCTCTAGCTCTCAGATTAAAAGTAACAGTAAATGATCTTTCCTTTTCCTCCTTCCTTTTACTATTCACGAGTAAACGCTGGATTAATAAAATGGCACAATAATTTTTTGTTTCAGTCTCTGTTCCTCTCCAAGTAATTCTTAAACTTCTGCATTTTGTATATTCAGAAAATAAGATATGCCTAAACTCCTTTCTTACACTACTTGCCCCATTAAGCTGCCTTTTTATGACTTACTCCTACTTGCACTACAGCTTGTATTTTGGAATACCTCATAGAAGTATATAACTGTCCTGGTTCCGGCGGGGATAGGGTTAATTTTCCCTGGAATTCCATGCCATGGGAGCCATGCCCACCCTGAGCTGCCGGGGGAGGGGGCAGGAAGTCACCGCTTGGAGCAGGGAGCAGCTTGGAGCAGGGAGCAGCGGTTCAGTAATCCTGT